>CABHPR010095837.1:1671-28624 GCA_902168415.1 Peromyscus melanophrys
AAAAAATCTCCTCACAATAAAAATCCCAAGATGTCGGATCCTAAATAGGTTAAGTCCAAGGCAGACCACACCACTTTGAATTTAGTGCCAGGCCTATCGGTTTCTGAAGGTGACCTGCAGCTGATTTAGAGCACAGAAGAACTGACAGAAAATGATTCCGAAGGTTTTCATCTGTGCCTCAATACATCTTCTTCAAAAGCAGCTACTCAAAGAATAATAACATCACAGCAGAAGCAAAACCTTGCCAGCCTGGTGAGCTGTGGGTGGGGATCTGGACGAGATGGATTGCTTTACCAACAGAGCAGTCAGCAGCGCCCAAGTCAAGACCATCCCTGCCTGAGCTTTCCTTCTTTCCTTTTCTCCTGACCACACATTGTCTTTACAGCTGTGACCATATAAACACATCATAAAATCTACCCTTTTAACCTTTGTAAATTCGTAATTACACGACACTGAGTATATTCACATAGTTCTAGTACCATAATTACTACGGTTACTCACAGAACACTTAATTTAAAGAGTTATTTATGTCATATGTATGAGTGTATATATTCCTCAAAGTATGTAAGTGTACCATATGCATGCATGTACCCACAGAGGCCAGAGAAAGATGTCAGAGCCTCTGGAGTTTAAGCCACAGTTTGTGGGATGACTCATCCCTAACAGGCTTGTGGGCCATCCCGCCCAAACAAGCAAAAAAGATACTTTCTGAGAGCCAGCCTGGGTCTGCCTAAGGGTCTTAGCAACAGCAGCTGAAACATGATCTGGAGATGAGCTGGACCAATGAGAGGCAGCCATGTCACACCAGCAGATGTATATTCATCAGACCTCCCCCCAGGGTGGAATGGAGGGTATATAAGGCTTGCCTCTTCCTGAATAAACTGAGCTTGTTGTTTCGACATTCTCCTGGAGTCTGTATGGTTTGACTCTGTGCCTACTTGGCCCCCATCCCCAAAGTGAACAACAGCACAGGACCCTGCTACAACAGATGATCACCAGCCACCTGGTGTTGAGAACTGAACCCCAGTCTTCTATAAGAACAGCAAATATTCCTACAAAACTCCTGTCATCCCGTGAAAATAAAGCTGTGCCCATTAAACACTCACTTCCCACTCCAATCTCTATCAGTAATTATCTTTATAAATAAACTTATTAGAATTCATCCAGCAGCTCAATAAGTAGTAGAGCTCTTCTGTAGCATGTACTAAGACTCTGGGTTTGATCCCCAGGCTAGAATGGTGTTTGAGAAACATAGCAGTTAAAGTTAATGATTCATTCCCTGAGCCAGTGAGGTAGCTCGCAGGGCAAGATTCTTCATGTACAAGCCTGGCCACCTGAGTTCAGTCCCTGACACCCACATAAAGAAGGAAAAATAACTGACTCCACAAAGTCATCCTCTGCCTTATGTACAACACACACACACACACACACACACACACACACACACACAAAGGGCCGGGGGGTGGCGGATTTAAAGGTCTTTAAGACAACTTCTGTAAGACACCGGCAGTGTCTCCCTCCCCTGAGTGTTCTAGTTCTCTCCATTCTAGCAGACCTGGCTGGGACAGTGTTCTTAGGGGCATTTAACTATGCCTAGAAACATTTTTGGTTGTCACAACTGAAAAACACTGGTGGGATCATGTAGGCAGAGGCTGTGAATGTTGTTAAGCACCCTACACACATATAAAGAATTTTCCCATACTTCAGCAGCACTAAAATCAAGAAATTGCCGTCTGCCCCATACTTACTCTTTCCAAGGATTCAAAGCTAGAGACTCTCCTTTCTAAGCTTCTCATCTGGACGCCTCACCATTAGGACAGAACTTAAATGTCCCCTAATTTCATTTTATAAAAATTCTCTCAGAAAGAATCAAATTAGACTTATTTGAGTCAATTGCAAACAACACAGCCATGAGCAGGCAGGCCTCTTGAGAGGTCTTTCCTTGTAGCATGCCGTGCCTAGAGAGAGAAAGCTGTGCAAAGCTAGAAGAGAATTCTAAACAGCATGTGCTGTAAAACTGAACCTCCTTGGTGCCTATTCTTTTTAAAATCTGTCTTTATGCTTTGCAAATTTTCTGAAACAGAAAAGCCAATAGCTAGAATAGGTGCTCTAACTGAGCTTGGGTGCTTCCTGTAACCAGTTCAAGTGTTTAATCATAGTTTTAAGCAGAAATCATTTGTTTAAAGCATGAAGTAGTTCAAGTAATGAGAGATGCAAAGCAGAGGGGAATGCACAGATATTTATTAGGCTCACTTTTGAAACTGGCAAAAATAATGAACCTTCATGTCTGTGATGATCAGATAATCACATTGGACCCCTCTTTTTTTTTTTTTTTTTTTGTATCTCCATCTTCTGCTAGATCTCATGCAGATCCACTGAAATTAGATGTCAGTGTAAATTGTGGTGCCCACTGACTTACTAGCCAAGGCTATGAAGGGTAGACACATAAAAACAAGGTGCTATTGAATGTCTTTGCTTCAGATCTTAAAATTCTTAAATAACAAAATTGCTGCTGATGTGGTCTTTGCACCAGATAGACCCTTTAATTGACACTGGCTCACTTGGATACATTTGTTTTCTAATTGGTTTTATTATTTTTTTCTTTCTAATTCTGAAGTTCTAGAAGATGAAAATCAGCAACTATAACTGGGTGTATCAGAGAAAAGGATGCCAGCATGAGAATGGAGGTGGGGGCTTCTGGGGATCAACAAACTCCTTCTCTAGCCTCTCTCCCTGCAAAGTGTGAAGTAAGAAAATAAATCAAAGAGCATTTTGAGATGGTATTTGCAAAGAACTTAGCACTTTCTTGAACCTTGCTAAATTAGGACGAAAGTCCCATTTGCAAACATTTCCATTCTTGTCTATTTCAATAAGGAGAAAGATGAAAAAGCATGATCCACGGGGCTCTGGGAGGAAAGAGATACATGGTTCTGTCTGCTCATTTAAATACTTAACAAGCCACAGGGAAAAAGGAAGACATCCCATTCCATTGCCCATAACATATGTCAGTAAGTCATAAAAATAAATCACCCCATGGATGGCTTGTAAGCATCGCGCAGCCTCCTGGGAGATATCAGTACTTGTTCTTGAGCCAAAACAGCAAACAATCCAACTGTCTGTCTAGCGTGTGTTCATCCCTTCCTTGACAGGCAGTTTCCAGAAAACACTCAATAATTTGTTAATTCTTACCCTGCCTTGATGGCAAAGTTATAATGTTCTCTCTAACTAATAATTTAATCGTACAGAACTTTTCTTAATTAAAGCTGAATATTCCAGTAATATTTTTGGTTTAGCAAAGCTATAATTTCAGCAAGAAGAGATAAGCTCCCTGTGTGCTTCATATGGATCAAATTAATGTTGTCTGAGACAAAGGTCCCCAGACACTTAATACGGAGCAGTAGGCCATTCTTTGAATGAAAAAAAAGCCTGAAAATATATTGTGCCTGCCCCTTTGTGCCTAAAAAATCACAGATCAATGTGTTTTAAAGTATTTCCCAATCCTATCTAACTGCTTGTTTAGGGAAATCCTTGTCAGAAATGAGTTATTTGGAGGAAATGGAAAACTTCAAGCAGCTGATGCTGTAGTTCATTTGAGAGGCCTTCCCACCCGCCTCCACCCTCCGCCCACAGTCTCCAAGTGATTAGTGTTGCACATGGCATATCCTACAGTCTCTCTGGTCTGAAGCAGGCACAGGCAAAGGAGCAGGGATGAGTATACAGAGTCATTTAGCCCTAGGGCTTTCATTACTGACTCACATGCCATACCCTACCTACTATACCACCCTATGCCCATCAATTATTTCAGCAGTCTCCAGAAAAAGCCAAAATGTGTAAAAAGGAACCTTTGAGACAACTACAGGACATGTGACTTTTCTTCCTACCTTGATTCTACTCTCTTTGATGATATCTGTTTCTATGGTTCATGTGACCCAGATTGCTACGTAACATATCTGACACAGGACACATACCAGAGCATTAGAGACCCACAGGTTGCCATATCAACAATTGACCTGAATGTTTGATGCATTATTTTCTTATAAGAACTATCCAGATCCAAAGTTGCATCATATAAGAGCCGTCTGGACAAAAGAGAGCTCTGAATCCAGGAATCTGGACATAGCAGTGCTCTGTGGAACTGCTGAAGGCCCCAAGCACATCTCTTACAGATAGTAGTGCCCATGCCCAAGTGCAGCGATGCTGGGCCTGGAAGCTGGTTGCTCCACGGTCTTCTTTAGGCTGCATTGCTTCTGGGAACCATAAACAAGCCATAACTCTGTTGGTTTCCAGAATGACAGGATGTGCAACACCATGCTAGGTTACTCCCAAAGATGAAAAGATGTCCTTTCCCCACCTGTGATGTTTCATGTTCTGACATTTTGTTTGCACAGATAGCAAGGAAAGCCACATGGGTGATTCAGATCTTCTAATCCCTCATAAAGAAGCCCAGACCTTAGACATAAGAGCCAACTTCCAGGCCAAACCAAATTGACCTGCAGTTCATGTGCTGCAGAACACAAGGTCTTCAGTCCACTGGAAAATGCAGCCTAAACCTCATTGTTTGGAACAGAAAGCAGATGTACCTTGCTCCCAACTTTGAATTCAGTTGTTGTGAATTCAATTTTCAACAACAAAAAGGCACACTTTAAGCGTATATTCATTACTGCACTTCTGCAGAAAAGCATAAACAGTCATGAAAAACTTAAAAGAAACCAATTTTTTATGCAAAGGTGGGGACTAAACAAGAAGAGGACAAAGGGGAGCTTTAGAGATCTCAGTGGAGAAAATGTAGTACACAAACAGCAATCTCTCTCTCTCTCTCTCTCTCTCTCTCTCTCTCTCTCTCTCTCTCTCACACACACACACACACACACACACACACACACACACAGCCATCACTATAACTATAGTATGACTTGTATTTATGTCCATAGATATTTTTCTAGTTATTAAAAGACTTTGACTCAAAAGACGGGGGAAAAAAACAGCGGTGAGATTCTTCCTCTTCCATCTCCCATGTTCCCATACAGAGGTAACACTTTTCACTTCGTTGGGATGCTTCCAACACCTTTCATGTCATCAGTTTATAAGATGCAAATGCCCTATGAACTGTTAGAAAATAGAATATAAAATGATTTAACTTAACATCTCCTTTGGCTTTGAAACCATAACCCCTGCCACACACACACACACAAAGAAATTAAACTTGAAAACATTTCAGAATTCCACACATTCTAACTGACGAAGACTGAGGAAAGAGGTAGGGCTTGAGCCCATGATGCAGAACTACGCCAGCTATAAGAAAAACTGAATTTAAAGGACTTATGTTTTAAGACACAGGTAGAAACAGAGTGCGACATTAATGCTCATTTCTCTGGGCCAGCTATTTTCCCCCCGAAATCCATGCGAGACTCAAGTCTTAACAGCTTGGACTCATCTCCACGTTCTTGTTCTGAAAACGCCTGTCAGCCTTCAGCTTTGTCATTTACAGCAGCCATGCATTTTGCCACACAAGATGGTCCTGACACAACCAAAGACTAAGCATTTGACCCGAGATCTGTGCCCTCTCCCTGCAGTGTATAATACAGTTGTTTCAAACTGATAATTGTCACCATAAGGAATTCATTTTAAAACCTTAATCTTGTATCAAAATTCTTTCAGTAAAAGCCTACCATTTGTGCAACCTGATATATTCAACTGTCAAAACAGATATATTAGCCTCAGCTCCTTGCGGCATGCAGGGCCACTCGCCTCTTCTGCTGCTTTGTCTCCTGCCTTAATGATTAGGAAGATTCCCGTCATCTTCTTCCACTCTGCTGCAAACATCTTACTGCTGTCATTTATCTAAGAGCTGAATACTAACAAGGAAATGTGCTTGCTGCTGGATTTGAGTTTCCTTGGGGGTTTTCACCATGGAGGCAGGGCTCTCTCTTCTTTCTCTCCTCCTTTTTTTTTTTAATCTTACCACCTCAGTTATATTAAAATTTCCCACAGAGCTTGGTGATCACAGTGATAAAATTGATACCAAGAGGTAAATAAGCAGACAAAGGCATCCCAGGGTTGTCTGCAGCAGAGGACTCTGTGCTCGCTCGGTGACAATTTAATTCCAATGGTAACAGTGGCCTCTCTGTACTATGGAAATGCGAAATAAGTCTGTGGAGTCAACTCCACTCCCAATTATCCACCAACAAACTAACATTTTACATAGTGTAATTTAATATCTGTCCTGGACTTCTGCCAAAGGCTGAGAAACACAGAACAAAAAACTTAAAAACCCTAGGAGGGGGAAAAAAAAAAGAAGAAGAAAAAAAACCTAAAACCTTCCCAGTATTGTTTATATTCTGTCCGTTTCCCAGTCAGTAGTAAGTGTATTGTTGCAGAGAAAGCAAGGACTATGGCTTCAAGAAAAGAGTCAGAGAAAAAGGGAAAGACAGATAAAGGAAGAAAAATGATGCTTTTAGCCAGTCTGGGGAGCTCTACCTGAGGAGAGTCAGTAGTGACTAAAAACAGAACAGAAAAAAATATTTCCAGAGTCAACACTGAAAACAAAACCCAAGCAATACAAAATCAACTTAATGTTTCAATAGAGTCAACCAGACATATTTAATACAGAAAATTAAAATTTGATGTAAGTTGATTCCTTCGTTTCTTTATGAAAACGTTTCATTTATTTGTTTATAGCTGCAGAAATTTTAGTAATTTTCTCACACATTATTATTACATTCCCTTCTTTTCATAATTCTGTGAGACAAGGAGGCTTCAGTTCTCATGGAAGTTACATTATTTGAAACATAAAACGTATATTTGTTAATTATCTGTCACAAAAAATGATACAGAGTTGGTTGAACAAGTGACATACAATGTGAACTCTTAAACAGAAGTTGTCCACACCGAAACGTTAAGACATTCATTCCTGAAGGGTGTGCTCCTCTGGCAGCAATTATGGTGAGATTTTCAATGACGGCCCCAGGAATAGAGGAATGACTCTGAGTCTTTTTCTCGAAGAGATTAATTCTCCTTGCATGGAAATAACTCTACTATCTAAATGTCACTCAATGGTATATATGCTTCACTGGCCCATAAAAATATCACTTCCCTATGAATGAAAAACAGGATTAAGATCAAAGAATAAAGGACATATTTTTAGAAGTTAGAGATAAAATATCTTTTAAATGTGTGAGTTGGATAAGCTGAAGCAAAATATAAAGGAAATCATGCCTCTATTTTTCTACTCTATGCTATAAAATGATATGCTGCATAGGTGCTACTTCATTCCAAATTTCAATTTAATTTCTATGCTTTAGCTATTTAGAACTTAGCGGTTTGGGATTTCTTTGATGTAAACTATTTTTCTTATTCTTTGGTCCTGATATCACACTTAAAAATAATAAAATTAGCACTTAAGTAAATAATCTTGGGCCTTCCAGGAAATGAATGAAATGGCAAGGACTTTATGTCATGTAAAACATTCCTGGCCATGTGAATGTCCCTCTTGATACATCAAGTATTGCTGTGAAAGAAAGTCTCTGAAAGGCGACTTCAGGGTGGGCGTCATGTTCCTACTTCTCAATGGTAGTGCAGCATGGCCAAGCAAGAACCCTCTCTAAGGTTTGCTGTTGTCAGTGAAGACGGAATAATAATTTACCACACAAGGTGTTTTTATGATTGGATATAACATGTCCAGTGGCCAACATAACACCAGGAACCAAATAGATTCTTAAATACTGGTGAAGACTGGTTGTTTCTCCTATTCTTCCTCTTCTTTTTTATAATATTTCTTTTGTTTCACAAAAGGAAAGGCAATACTTTCCTGATATTAGTGACTATAAAACTAAGCAGATGAACCATTTCTAACTCATACTCTTGAAATACTAGCAGCATGGTGTTTTTCATTCAGAACCATTAAAACTCCACATTTATGACCATTTCAAGCACCAACATGCCATACTGGCAAATCTGTTTAATAAAGACAACCTCAAGTAAACCAGGACATCATGATTAATCTCAAGATTCACCAGTAACTGTTGTAATACTCTGAGCAGTAAACTGAGCTTCACTAAGCCTAAACACTGTGAACTGTTTAGCCAAGCCGTCAGAATTTCCTTCACCTTCTATCACACATAGAAAGTGTTTAATAAATATTCATTGTTCATTTAGCCAACAGCATGAACGAAAACTGATAGATCAAACACCACTAATTTGATCCTTTCATACAAACTGATGATTTCTATTTTTAGTAATTCATTTATTCAACAATCAGCAAATATTTAATGATATGTAAGGCACTTTATGTATTAAAAATACAAAAGTGAGATAAGCAATTCTAAATAAAATGAAATTAATTTTAAAAAAAGCCCCACACTATTCCTAGCACATAACATAAACTCGTTATGTTCAGTATAATAGAAGTCAGATGGATAGCAATTCAGTCCACCAATCCCTCTCTCTCTCTCACTCTCTCTCTCCCCACAGTGAGTGTGTGCGCGTGTGTGTGCGTGTGCGAGTGTGCACGTGCGTGCGTGTGTGTGTGTGTGTGTGTGTGTGTGTGTGTGTGTGTGTATGTGTGTGTGTTAAAGAGATAGGAGCAGGAACTAAGAAATTGTCAAGAGTTAGAGACCATCATCCCAGAAATTAAAAGAAAAACATAAACTTCTGTCAAAGTATCTCTTACTTTATCTTTTTTCTTAAAACTGTTAGTTATCCGTAAGATAAACTTTCAGATTAGTGAGTAAGTAGTCTCTGCCATCAAGGAATCTCCAAACTCTTTGTAAATTGGCAGCGCTCTGCTCAGGCTGTTTGGCTCCTACAGAAGTGAGTCTTTGAAGTTGACAAGGTGTTCGTGGACCAAGCGGTAGTTTGCTTTAAGAAAAAAGCCCTTTTGTTTTACTCCAGACCTAGTTAAGTCTGATTTGGAAAGAACAAAGCATTAGTTCCATATCACTGCTGGTTGGGGTTCTTCCCACCGAGCGATGGCCAAAGGCTTCCTGTGTAGCCACTGAAAGATAACAAACCACACTGTATGTTTCTGCCTCTCATTGGTCCTGTCTTACATCTTAGCATAAGCAAAAGCTACCCTGTTGAAAGATCACCAGCTAATTCAGTGAAATCTTGATCCTCTCCCATGATCACAAGTTGGGAAACCATGCAAAGTTTCACGTGTGGACTCAAAAGTCAGAAAAACCTCACTGCCAGACTTAGAAATAGTTCAAAATTGGCAATAAAGCTACCGTTTAGCTTTGTGCCTGCAATGGCTAGGCACTGTGCTGAGTTCTGTGTGTTCATTATCTTGCTGACCTGTAGGAGGGAACACAGCTTATATCCAGTAGATCAGCCTCACCATGAAGCAGCTTGTAAGGTGCATCTTTGTTCAGTCATGCCCGGCCTTTCACAGGACACCATCACCTATGGAGACAGGACTGCTCAGATTCAGAGGGTTAGTCATGAGTATTGTTCATAGAAGGTTCAATTACTTTAGAAATTAGTTTTGTTTATTACTCGTATTTAAGCAAGTCACTATCTGAGACTGAAAAAATGGTTATAGTAAGTGTATCTACATCACAGGATTTACTAGAGATACTATGAGAAAATGTTTGCTTAATACCTACCACAGGGTCTAGTTTCTAAGTATGTAAGAATTACTAATATTGCACGATTTTTGCGAGATTTCATCTGACTCTCTCACTCTCATCCCTGTCTTGTCAATTGTGAACACTCTTTAATCTGCCTCCTGATAAGTGGCATGTAATTTCTTTCTTTCTATTTTTTTCAACCATGGTTAGACATTTCAATTCATTCTTAGTAAATGACAAGAAGAGAATACACAAATCAGCACTGATCTAGAGGATTTGAATAAATGGCAAAGTATTCTTTTTCTTGTCTGTATTTTTATTGAAAATAGATTCTTTTTTCATACAACACACCATTTCTTAGTTTCCCCTCCCTCCACTCCTCCCAGTTCCTCTTCCCCTCCCCTCCCTTCCGGATCCACTCCCTTTCTGTTTCTCACTAGAAAAGAACAGACATCTAAGAGATAACAACTAAACATGACTAAGTGAAACATAAGATGAAGCAAAAGCTAAACAGGAGGAGAAGAGTCCCAAGAGCAGGCAATAGAGTCAGAGACCCACTCATTCTCACAGTCAGGAGTCCCATAAGAACACTAAGCTAATAGCCATAATATATATGCAGAGGACCTGGTGCAGACCCATGTAGACCCTATGTTTGCTGCTTCAATCTCAGTGAGCTCATATGCACCTTGCTCAGTTGATTCAAAGGGCCTTGTTCTCCTGATACCCTCCATCCTCTCTAACTCTCACAATCTTTCTGCCTCCTTTTCCACAGGATTCCCTGAGCTCTAAGGGGAGGAATGTGATGGAGACATTCCACTCAGAATCTCTGCATAATGTCTGGCTGTGGGTCTCAGCATCTGTTTCTGCCTGCTGTTGACAGAGGAAGCCACTCTGATGATGACTGGATAAGGCATTGGTCTGTGAGCATAGGAGAATATCATTAAGAATCATTTTATTGATGTGTGTGTGTGTGTGTGTGTGTGTGTGTGTGTGTGTGTGTTTCCACTCATATTTGGTTTTACTATAGGCTTCTGAGCTATCTAGTCTCTAGCTGGTTACTCAAGCAGTGCCAGGTATAGGTTCCTTCTCATGGAATGAGCCTTAAGTCAAATCAGACATTGGTTGGCTACTCTCACAAGTTCTGTGCCGTCATTGCCCTAGCATATTTTGTAGGCAGGACAGACTGTAGGTCCAAGGTTTTGTGGCTGGAATGGTGTTCACATTTCTCTTTCAGTAGCCTGCAGAGTAGTACCTTCCTGCATAAAGAAGATTAGAACTTAGGAGTGAAGGTTCCATATAGGCATCAGCTCGATTTCTCATTGTTCAACGAGTTGTGTGCATGCTGTCCTCGGCAATGGGACCCTGGCATCAGTTTGCAGAGAGCAACAGTTTGTCTTAGCATCAGCATGGATTCTTTGGGCATTCCCCTTGCCCAATAACTCATCTGAATGCTACCCAGTCCTACCACTGCTCAGTCCTGCCTCAGCTGCCTACAAGAAATGGCCCATTGAGATTCCATATTCTCCATTACTAGGAGTCTTCTTAGGATCACCTTAACAGAATCCAGGACGTTTCCACTGCACTATGTTTCCATGCCACCCCCGATAAATGCCCTACAACTCCAGCCATTTCTTCCCATACTCCACCCAATATACTCCGCAACACTGATTCTTCTTACTCCTGTCCCCACCCATCACCAGTCCACCTATAAAATCTATTATATTTCTCTTTCCAAGGAGAGCCATGCATCCTCTCTAGAGCTTTCCTCTTTACCTTACCTTTCTAGGTCAACATACTGTAGCTAGGATTTTATTTCTTTAATAATACTATCCACTTATAAGTTAATACATGCCATATTTGTCTTTCTGGGTCTGGGTTACCTCACTCAGGATGATTTTTTTTCCATTTTTCTTTATTAAGAAATTTTCTACTCACTCTACATACCACCCACAGATCCCACCTCCTCCCTCCTCCCATCTCCCAGCCCTCCCTCCCAAGCCACTCCACATCCCCACACCCCCCTAATCAAGGTCTCCCATGGGGAGTCAGCAGAGCCTGACACACCGAGCCTAGACAGGTCCAAGCCCCTTCCCACTGTACCAAGGCTGCACAAGGCGCCACACCACAGGCACCAGATTCTCAAAAGCCTGCCCATGCACCAGGGATGAATCCCGATCCCCTTGCCTGGGTGCTCCCCAAACAGTTCGAGCCAAACAACCATCTTCCTCTTCCGTGTCCAGAGGGCCTAGTCCAGTCCCTTGGGGGTTTCACAGCCACTAGTCTACAGTTCATGGGCCTCCAATAGTGTGGAGGGTCATCTCTGCACTTCTTTCCGTCATGATCTCGATGTTCCCCGCCTGAAGAATCCCTCCTCTCTCTCATCAGTTGGATTCCTTGAGCTCAGCCTGGCGCCTGGCCGTGGATCTTTGTATCTGCCTCCATCAGTCACTGCACAAAGGCTTTATGATGATAGTTAGGGTATTCGCTAGACCAGTCACCAGAGTAGACCAGTCCAGGCACCCTCTGGACCACTACCAGCAGTCCAAGGTGGTGTCATCAGGATGATTTTTTTCTAGTTGGATCCATTTGCCTGCAAATTTCATAGTGTTATTTTTTAACAGCTAAGCAATACTCCATTGTAAAAATATACCACATTTTATTTATTCATTCTTCTGTTGAGGGACATTAAAGTTCTTTTCAGTTTTTGGCAGTTATGGAAAAAACATCCCAATGAGCATGACTAAGGAAGTGTCCTTGTGATAAGATGGAGTGTCCTTTGGGTGCATGCCCAGGAGTGGTACAGCTGGGTCTTGAGGTGGATCAATTCCCAACTTTCTGAGGTGCTAACACTTTTATTTCAATAGTAGTTATACAAGTTTGTACTTCTACCAGCAATGAAAGAATGTTCCCCTTGCTCCATATAGTCACCAGTGTGAGCTGTTACTTTTGTTATTGATCTTAGCCATTCTGACAGGTGTAAGATGAAATCTCAAAGTAGTTTTTATTTGTCTGATGGCGAAGAATGTTGAACATTTCTTTAGGTGTTTCACAGCTATTTGGGATTCCTCTATTGAGAATTCTGTTTAGATCTGAACCCCATTTTTAATTGGATTATTTTGGGTTTTTTATATCTGTATCTAATTTCTTGAGTTATTTGTATTACTCAATATAATGCTTTGGATATTAAACCTCTATTAGATATGCAGTTGGTAAAAGTCTTTTCCCATTCTGTAGGCTGCCATTTTGTCTGGTTGATGGTGTCCTTTGCTCTACAGAAGCTTTTCAGAATCATGAGCTCCCACTTGTTAATGTTTTACCATAGTGACTGCACTATAGATGCTATGTTCAGGAAGCCTTTTCCTGTGCCAATGAGTTCAAGGCTGTTCATCACTTACTCTTCTATCAGGTTCTGTGTATATGGTATTATGTTGAGCTCTATGATCCATGTGTGCTTGAGTTTTGTGCAAGGTTGTAAATATTTGCATTCTTCTACACGTAGACATCCAGTTTGACTGTCACCATTTGATGCAGCTGTTGTCTGTACATTTGTTCCAGTGTCTATTTCTGGTTTCTTTATCAAAAATCAGGTGTCTATAAGTGTACGAATTTATGTCTGTGTCTTTAATTAGATTCCATGGATCAATGTGTTTTTATGCCAGCACCATGCAGTTATTATTACTATAGCTCTGTAGTACAACTTGAAATCAGAGATGATATCTCCCTGTTTTTTATTGTTCAGGATAGTTTTAGTTATCCTGGTTTTATTTGGTTTTTCCATATGAAGTTGAGAATTGTCTGTTCAAGGTTTATAAAGAATTATGTAGGAATTTTGACAGAGATTGCAGTGAATCTGTAGATTGCTTTTGGCAAGATGGCCATTTTTACTATGTTAATCCTACCAACCCATGAGCATGGGAGATCTTTACATTTTCTGATACCTTCTTCAATTTCTTTCTTCAAACACTTGAAATTCCTCCATGGCCTCTGCATCAGCTCCCGCCTCCAGGTTTTGTCATGCTTGAGTTGCTATCTTGACTTCTTTGATGATGATCTATGATGTCAAAGTGTAAACCAAATAAACCCTTTCCTCTCCAACTTGTTTTGGTCTTGGTGTTTGATCACAGCCACAGTAACCTTAACAAAGACAACTTGAATGATGATATCTTCATTTATACCCTCTAAATCAGTTCTCCATTTGGTTATTTTTATTAAAATTTAGAATTAATGTTGTTCCGATTACAAAATATAGAATGTTCATTGTTATGAAAAACTTTTAAAATCTGTTATGAAATGCCAAAATTGTCTCTATATCAGGCTGTCACCTATTTGGTACCACTGCTTGTTCCATGAGGCCTTGTGATTGCTGAGGTGAGCAGCATCCTAGAACCTGGGCACTGTGCCTGTGATTTATGAAGTCCTGGGTTTTTCTTACAGTTCCATCTAGATAACTTGCTTTGACACAACTCGGGCAAGAGTGAGGTATGCCATTTCTTTACATAGTTTGGACTGGAATCAAGTTCCTCTGCTTCATGTCGTGATTCTCTTTGTTACTGTAGGTCGAGATAAGATGCCTGGGCCTCCACAGATAACTAATAATGCTAGGAGGTAAGCAGTCTGAGCCCTTCACCAAGTTTCTTCTGACACCTCTCAAGTAATGAGAGGAAGGGATACTTCATTACTGCAGAGTGGAACATCCAACAGTTTCCCCTTGTCACAGCAAGGGCTGGGTAATTGGCTTTTGTCCTTCATAGAAGGAATGTGATTTGGGGCTCATTATCGGCCCCTTTTGACCATGGTTCATGGAAGATGGAACTACATACTTTGGTAAAGATAAAGTTGAGTCTCCCTACCAGGCTTTTTTGTGTTGGCTGACAGGGGGAAGGGGGGTTCTTTTGTGGTATTTAGTGGAACAGGGAACTGAGTACTTGGTATAACTTCACTTTAAGTGTTGGAGACATAGATGAATATAGACAAACACAAAACTCAAGAAATTCACCACAATGTACTCACCAGGTTGAGGTCTCTAAGTAGTGCGTTCTTTCTCCTCTTTTCAACGTCTTCTATGTTTGTTTTTATAAGCAAGGTCTGGGCTTTGAGGTTGTACTTAGTGGAATGATTAAAGAAAATTACACCCACTCCAGTTTAGGATTGGAAATCTTCAAGATTAATCTTTTCAAAATAAATTCAAAATTACATCACATACCAGCTGGCTGATAGGAGGAATTATTATAATACCATTGTAATTAAGGCATCATGGCTATGGTGTGAAGGTAGATAATCTATCAACGAAACAGACTGAAGTCAGAAATCAAGCTATTCATACCCCATAAACTGACTTTTGACAAGCACAACTTAAGTCAAGGTTCAACAGAAAGATCTGAGGAATGATGATAGACTACCTGGGGAAAATAAAATGAAAACCAGCATAATCTAAGACTTGCCCCATTTCTTATACAAAATTAATTTACAGTAGATTCTAGACTTAAATATGAATGCTAAAGCTAAATTGATTATAAGGAAAAGTGAGAGAATCATTACTACCTGTGAAAACAAACATCTCCTAGCCATAAAAAGTTATGATGATTGGGGGTAAAAAAAAATCTGACCTTCATAAAGATACTTCTGACCTTGAAAGTCACATGAAGAAAATGAAAAGCATGCCAGAAGCTGAAAGATCATGTTCACAGAAACAAACAACTGACGACTTGAACCTAGGACATTTTAAAGACTCCTGCAAATGAATAGTGAAAATAACCAATTAAAAATGTACTAACGATTCAAACAGACACTTGTCAAAACAAGATTAATGGCAAATAACACACGAAAAGTGTTTAAAGTCATTATGCATCAGAAAATGCAAATTGGTCCTACATAGATATGCACTTTCTCACATGCTAGAATGACTAAAATAAGAAATTTAAAGAAAAACCACCACACCAGGTATGTACGGGAAAAAGGAAAACTGGCATTACCATGCATTGCTGAGGGATGTGAAAGATTTGACCACAATGAAAACTAACTTGACAGTTTCATATAACATCAAACATGTACTATAGCCCACTGAGTGCATTCAGTTATTTAAGGAAAAAATGAAAATGTACATTTACACACAAAAGTATCTGCACAAAATCACTTACAGGTCTGCTAGTCATAGCAAACAAATGGATGCAGCTCCTGTATCCATCAGTGAGTGTAAACCAACAACATTTAGTGTATAATGCAATACTGTCAACCAAGAAGAAGTGATTTTTAATACTGTTCAAAATGTAAAAATATATCAATAAGCCAGAAACAAAATTTGGTTACTCGAGGAGAATTTCAGCACAATACACCAATATGATACAATATTTCAAAATGGTTATAACTAAAACCAATAGACAAATTAATTAAAATTGTATAAAATGTGTAAATTGTGACTATTGAAAATAAATACATAAATATAATTAAAAAGAAAATGAGTAAAGCAGAACAAACATGAAAAGTAACTAATATAATTGTATTCATAAACATCATATAATAAAACAACTGAAAATTTAATAGATGACTTGGTAAACATCTTACACAAATTATTCATAAAACACAAAATACATATGAGAAAAGAAAGTTGGCGAACTTTATACGCTTTTTCAACTACTTTCTCTTTCTTGCTTCAAATCACCTAACATTTGTTCTCAGCTTCCCTTGCAGCTACTGGTGGCCATAAAACCTCATTTCATTGAAGGAAAAATTATTTTTCCTGGTGTTTTTCTGCCTTCCTTTCTTCTCTGACCATGAATGCATCAAAAAAGAGGTAAAGCAGAGATGCTTAGAATAACAAAGTGAAACTTCTTCAGAGACTGGTTTTGACAATTGTTTGAGCAGATAAATCTATTGTATTCCACTTATGTCATTCAATTTTATTTGAAAAAAATAAGGTTTGTGTTTGTGTAAACCAGTTACCAAGGCTTATTAAACACCAGTCAAACTTGCAAAATGTTCAAGATCAAATAATAGCAAAGCTATGCAACAAAAATATGCCATTTTTTAATTAAAAATTTGAATATGTTTAATATAAATATTGTTAAATAGGATGAATTACAATTTACTTTTTGCACTTTCTACCACAGGGAACACAAATTTAGTGGTCTTTTTTTGGAGATTATTAAAATAATATACAGAGATCACAACTGCTTCCTGTAATCTAATTTTAAGAAATATTTTCTCATTTTAATATATACTCAAGATTATTAGTAATCTTAAGCAATTTCTCTATTTTCTTCTGCTCTCTTTTCCTCTCTTCTCCAATAATAGTGATGCCTTGTTGATCTTCTCTACACCTGTAAACGCCACTGTCAATTGCATGCTCATAGTCCCCAAGTACTTTGGAGCTCTTGCAGCTTTTCAATACACCAAACTCCCTATTAATAATCTTTCCCTGTATCTGAGAGTTACTTCAATCATGGAAGCTTTTGTTACCTAGATTTTGCCATCTACTTTGCCTCTTGTGGGTGGCTGGAAAAGCTGGTTTTGTGTGTAAGTTATAGAGTTGGAGGGATCTGAGAAAATATTCGATTCTGTACTCAATGTACTAAACATCAGTTTAATCATGTGAAAAATAAACACATGTTATATACATCCATTCTGAATGATGGAGACATAATGAAATTTCCAGTTGCATGCTGACTTTGATTTGATGTGGCCCACCCTCAGCTCAAATCTGCTATCAGGTTGCTACCATGTGGATCCAGAAGCACCTCTGCAGAGGACTGGTCCCTGTCTCATTGGTCCTCCTCCTATGAAGTTACAGAATGAATGCATCATAAGAAGCATTCATTCATTCTTTCAAATTCACTAATTTTCTCAGCAACAACCTCACTGTTAGGCAAGAAGTTTTAAAGCATTAGAAACTATAACAGTGAGTAAGAAAGACAATATCCCTCTTTAATAATGTGTCCAGTGTACCTGTGGTATGAGTTTTATAGTATACATGATAATTTTTTTTTAGAAAAGCAGTCTCCAAGTGTGTGAAGTCAACTTCAGTGATAGTAACATTAGATATAGTTATAATGTGCAATATATTGTAATATATTACATACAAAAATGTTGTAAATATATATTTATTACAATATATTGCAAAACACTACCTTTCTTAATGGTTGTTCTGCTCAGTTAAATTTGGCTTGGCAAGTGTTAGACAACATTAAGTAGGTTTCATAATGTGATTTTCTGAGTGATAAATATGGCAGTCCCTTCGCCTCAGCCATGGAACACTAGGCTTCAGAGCTCACCTCAGGACATTAAAGGTTCTGTGGCTTCTGAATTGCATTGCATTCATATTTCACTCAACCATTTCATGTTGAGTGAAGCTTGATTTTTCAATTCATTGCCCTGGGAATTACAATTTCCAGAATCCCAGACTACCAGGGGCACAGGTAACAGTCACCTAAAACGGATCAGAGGTGAGAGACAAAAAAGGTGGATGACACATGCAATGACATTATTTTTGAGTAGTAACCGATGACTGATGGCATTTTGCAATCACTCTAAGTTTGGGCTAGAAGTCACTGTACAAAGTATAGTCCCCAACAAGTGCTCTGGAAAAGAGTGACAGAAGATGAAAAAGGGCCCCATTTTGCATCCAGAATTGGTTGTAGATTTGTCATATATGTGAGCCAGTCACCTGTGTTTCATCTAAGCTGACTTGTATTAGGTTTTCTAACACTTGCTCATGAATGATCTTGACTATCACTCTTTCTCAGCACAATGTGAAAAGTATCAACTGATAAAAACCAGTGGAAGAGAAACATTAAGGATTTCTTTCACATGAAACGTTATCTATAATCATTAGTTGATTTCTATAATCACTAGTCTTCAATGATTCATCAAGTTGTGAATTCCAAACTCTCTGTTCATTGCAACACCATCTTAGACTGCTGTGCAGAAGCTATGTGGAAAGGATTTTAACAGAACCAATCTTATCAAGCCCGAAGATAATGAAAATTATCCAATATTTTATGGACATAAATAGCTTACCAGAGAGACCTACACAAAAGCGTCTTGTTGTAATAAATGACAGTCTCTCTACTGACAGTATCTGGCATGCTACTTAAGCACCACAATTGTTTGTCAAGTGAACAGGAAATCTGAAGATTTCCTTATGTTCTGAGCACATTATTCAAAGAAGGTAGGATTTCTCCACCTCTGAGGAAATGCTGATGGACTTGCAGACTCCTCGATGTTTTACCTGTGATTTGGCCAATGCCAATGCTTTTTTATGTTACATTCACAGTGCTTTGTATATCCATAAAAATAGCTAGAGATAGAACAAAAAGTAGAAAGATCCTTTAAGTGTCAGTGTCTAAGATGAAACTGTGATAAGTCCTACTTAGAAAATAGAGATATATGTCTCATGACCAATGATGGATGCTGTGGAGATTCAGTTGCCCAGTAAACCCTACTTGTTTCAAATTACTTCAAATGCCTATGCTGTTTTCTATGATACGCAGCTTGTGTCAAGCACAGATGAGTTTAATCTGTTTTTTATTTACTTATGTGATTTATTCTGTTCTCTCATTGGTAGTCATTATACTGAATAACTACTTATACATGGTGCTGATTTCAATTTTCCCTGTATGTTTTTTCAGTGTGAATCTAATTCCATAGTCGGTTGTTGTGATAGGTAGTTTTATGGCCAACTTGACACAACCTAGAGCCATACCAGGGAGTCAGAGTGAGGGGTTCTCTACTTCAGGTTGACCTGTGTGTTTGTAGGGGGGGGGTTCTTTAATGTTAGTGGATAGGGAAAGACCCAACACTTCATTTTGGAGTCTGGACTGTATTTAAGAGAGGAAAGTGAGCTGAGCATATGCATGTGTGCTTTCACTCTCCAGCTCCTCTTGACTGTGGATTTCACCAGCTGCTTCATTAGCTTAGTGTACACGTGTGTGAATTCACTTTCTAGCTCCTCTTGACTGTGAATTTGACTATCAGCTTAGAGTTCCTGCTGTCATGCAGTCTCTGCTATGACAGACTGTGACATGAAATTGTGAACTAAAATTCACCCTTTCTCCCCTGAGTTGTTATTGTCAGGGTAATGAAACTGAGACAGCCACTAAACACCTGTGACTTAATCATAGCCTCCTTCCTTACTCTTTACTTTGAAGTGATTTCTGAACTAGCATTATCTTGAGAGTACCTGAATTTTATGCACTAACCTGATGGTCTCATCCTTTGCTGACCAAATGGGAGACGTTCAAGTTGAGTGATCAGTAACAATGTCAACAGACTTTATTCTTTTTATGACACAAGAATAAATGAGTTGATGTGCTCTAAGACACAGTGTTTGATCAGAAAGACAACAAAAGGCATTCCAGTCTTTCATCACAATGCCCTTCAGAAACATCAGCATGTGGGCATGCATATACTCTTTATCTTTTGACACTAATAAGAATCAGCCACTGGGGAAATGTACAAACATCCATCCAAAGCAGAGCTGTTTGCAGTCTGTGATGCTCACCATGAGCACAGAAGTATGGTGAGGAAAAATCAACCAGGCAGAACCCAAGGACTATATAATCTTCACAAAACCTGGAAAAAAACTGCTTTTGTACAATGTGACATTTTATAGAACACATTAAAGCTAGTATTCTCGGGAGAGGAAAGGCCTATAAACCAGAAGTTTCCAATGGAGCATGATTTGGGGAAGGGCAGAGAATAGTAAAATGCTTTCTGCTGGATCTGGTAACATTTCTACTGACAGCAAATTCTTCCTGTGTTGTCATGAAGAATAATCCAAGGGAGAGCCAAATTTTATTAGGTTAAGGAAAACAGAATTGACTTTGCTCTTCTCCCAATAAAATGTGAATTATTAAAAAGTCCCTGGAGTTATTAATGTCTTTATCTGAATGTCAGATACCAAGAAAATCAGGCGCAATCTTTCTTCAATAAATTTCACTTTTCTGGAAAGTTTACTTAGTATATAGATGAAGGTTTGTCTGTCTTCCTTGTAACCTGTACTGGTAGCCCACAATGCATCTCATATAAAAAATGATGCATGTAGATGTGAGAACAGGTGATTAAAGTTCAAATGTCCACTTCATGGGGGAGTCTTGCCTCATTCACCCTTCCTCACTGCAGAAAGACCATAGCACATCCCCGGTTTCCAGCCCTGGGTACGGCCTGAAATCTTTTTCTTCTTTGCATTGCTGCAATGTTTTCTACACAATAAGTGAAGGCTCTGCTGGCAGAGGAATAATAAAACAGTGGGGACATAACCCCAACCCTCAGCTACTTGTGTTTCAATTCCAATTTCTATTTTCTAAATTGATACTCCCAATGCTTCTGAAGGATGTCTCTGTAAGAGGGAAATGACCCGGTAGAGGAAAGAGAACATTACAGCATGGACCCTCCGCAGGCACCATCTTTGCCAGCCTCGTTTCCAGGTAAAAATAACTAAGGGTCAAAATCAGGGACTCACTGTGTAACAGTTACATTAGAGCATGCTTTTTCTCTCTCTTTTTTTTTGAGATTTATTTTTTTACCTTAATTACACATATATGCATGAGAGGGTATACAGGCCTCTGAGTACAGCGTAGAGTCCAGGAGGAAGTATCAAATCTTTTGGAACTGGAATTACAGAAAGTTGCAAGTGGCCTGATGTGGGTACTGGGAACCAAACGCCAGTCTCTCTGCAAGAGCAGCAAGCTCTCTTACCCTGGGCTATCTCCAGCCCCAGGAGTGTGCTCTTCTCTCATTTAGTTTATATCACTTCTTTCTATCCACATTTAACTCTTACTGTGGTTCCATCTTCTTACCAACCACCACACGGAACACCATGTAAAGTAGAAATAGAAGCAAAGACAAAATGACACAAAAATGAACAAGAGTGAAATGTGTATGAATACTTTCCTGTATGTGAGTTCTTTCTGATATCGATTAAATTTTATTTTATTTTTAGATTTTCCATAAAAATATGTCATATGTGCCATATTGGATGAGAATCAGAGTTAGTAAATCAAGTGTTCCTGACCCCATCTCAGCTGACAGTAAGATTTGTGTCTGGGCCTGCTCTAGGAACAAGCATTATACACAAACTGCAGAGAAGGTAAATTAAGCACGTATTGAACACATCAGTTAAAGGGAGCACTGAAAATGAGTAAAGCCTAATTTTGATGAACTTGACCATAATCTGGTCACAGAAACATCTAAAAATAATAATAAAACAACTTCAATATCTAAGAAAGTTGTATGCCTTTGACTTTCACTGATTTCCCTTTAATAAAATGTGAATTTCAGGCCTACAAGCTGGCTCAGCAGGTAAAGATGTCCATTGCCAAGCCTAAGAAGCCAGATTGAACCCCTGGATCTCATGGTGGAGGGGGAGCATCAATTCCCACAAGTCACCCTCAGATTCCACCTGTACACCATGCCACACACATGTCCACACGTATATACATACATAGACACACAAAATAAACTGTATTTACTGAAAGTTTTTAAATATAAATGTCACAGGCTGAGCGACAGACACTGAAGTTCTTCTCATTGCTAAGAGCTGAAGGATTTGATTCTGCTGTGCTGAGACAGCAGTGGTCTGGAGAACAAACAGGATAGTACAGAGCTGTGCTTGGAGCAGCGTCTGGCACAAAAGGATCTACCTACACACACTAAACATTGTTATGAGAGAGCAATGCTTAATGAAATACACAGTCTTTCACTTGACAGAGTTTTAAAGGTTTGTTCTCAGTTAGCAGATACTAACTTGAAAATAAACAGAATGTAATATTGCTCCTTAATGTTTAAAACTAAAGCCAGGAGCTACAAGATTAGAAAAAAGAAAGCAGGTGACATAATTTGATTTCTTTTCAGAAAAGTAAATGGTTCCTTCATTTTGTTCTTTTAATTATTTTTTTTTTAATTTTCTGGGTTATAACATAACTGCATCATTTCCTCCCCTTCTTTTCCTCCCTCCAATTCTTCCCATGTATTTCTCCTTTGCTCTCTCTCAAAATTATGGTCTCTTTTTCAAGTGTCAATTTTTAAATATGTGTACATATTTATGCATGTTCTGAATATAACCCACTCAGCCTGTATAATTTTTACATGTATGTATGTTTTTGGGGCTGACCATTTGGTATTGGGTAACCGATGCTCTTCCCTGGGGAAGCTACTTTCCCCACTCTCAGCTTCCCTTTGTTCCTTGTCTGGGGTCGAGGCCTCAGGAGCTTCCCGCTTCCGCATTACCATGTCTATATCCGTAGTCAGCTCATATTTGGGCAGTCATGTTGCTGAGACTTAACGAGTGCAGCTTTTCCGACCTCTGTAGAAGACACGATCTCACAAACTTCCTGTTCCTCTGGCTCTTACCATCTTTTGCCTCCTTGTCCCCAGTGATCCCTGAGCCTTAGGTACAGGAGTTGAACTGTAGGGGGATCAATTGTGACTAGGCTGCACAATTCTGTATTTTGTTGTTTGTGGTTTTCTTTAATGGTCTCCATCTGTTGCAAAGAGAAGTTTCCTTGATGAGGGGTGAGGACTGCACTTGCCTGTGGGTGTAAGGACAGAAATTTAGAGCGTAGTTAGGGATTATGCTGGTTTAGTAAGGTAGTGGTTGATAGGTTCTACTCCAAGATCCATGGTTTCACAAGCCCTGGGTAGTTGGCTAAGTTTCCAGTACAAAGTATGATTTTCCTCTTACTAAGCAAGCCTGAAGTCCGATTAGAGAGCTGCTGGCTATCACATGCTGCTATTGTACTCTTAGAGTTATCATGCTACGCTAGTGATTGTACACGGGTGTCATAGCTAGACAGGTCTATTGATTGCTTCCCTCTTTGAAACTTGCATAGCACCTTCTGGTACCACAGAAGCTAGTCCTCAGAGAGAAGCTTTCAGGTCAGATCCAGCTCAGGTCCTCTGGGTCCAATGTCTGAAGTGCACAGTGTCTTTAGTAATAGGGACTTACCTTATACCTCTAGAGGGCAACCAAGGGCAAAACCACTAGTCTATGTTTTGTGGGAGGCTCTTGGACAATCCTGACCAACACCTCACAAGAAAGCTTCTCATATCTAGTGTTGTGGTTTTTGTAAAATAGTCTATAGCTCCTGGGGGGAGCATTGTGAGTGCAGATGGGGGTTTTTATACTATATATGTGTATAGATCATAGTTATGCTTAGGTAGTTAGATAACAGTATGTTTCCTTCTAACTTTTTCAGACATCCTTAGTGTTATTTTACCTTTCTCCCTCTTTCTTCAGTATTTATCGTCTTCCCCTCTCCCTAACTAAAACCCCTATTTTTTCCATTTCCCTTTCATTTCCTGCATACCCTGCTATTCCCCTCTCTGTTTCTCCCCCTTGCTTCAGTGGTTGATTTTTTTTCCTTTCTTGATTTCTACTGTTAATCCAGGTTATGGACTCACATCTGAAGATTGGGTGGTAAGAATATCAAATGAGAGAGAACATTTGATGTTGACTTTCTGAGTCTGAGTAAGAAAAAAATTTTTTAAGAAAATAATGTGACCAGTGGTCTGGGCATCATAACTCTGCATTTTGATTGGTTGTTGTTTTCTTGGTTGTAGTTTTCTGTGATGGTCTCCATCTGTTACAAAGAAAAGTTTCCTTGATGGTGGTAAAGATTACATTTATTTGTGGGAAAGGACAACTCTTTATAAATTTCTGTTATGGATTGTGCTGGTATAGTAAATTAGGGTTTTTAGATTCTCCTCCAGTAACCATGACTTCACTAGTACTGAGTAGTTATCTGGGTTTCCAGTGCCAGATATGGTTTTCTTCTTTTGAGCAGATATTAAGTCCAATTAGAAAGCTATTGGTAGCCATCAACGAATGTGTCCATTAGGCACCCTTTGGATTACCATGCCATTTTGACCATTAATGTGGTTCATAGACATCATAGCTGAGAAGGACCTCTACAGGCCTCCCTCCTCTGAAAGCTTGCATGGTGTTTTCTAGTACCATGAAAGCTGGTTCTCAGGGAGGGAGCAGTTCTAGGTGGGGGATCTCTAGGCTCTGTTTTTGAACTGCATGGTGTCTTCAGCAACAGGGATTTACATTCCACCTCTATGGACTAACCAAGGGCAGCAGCACTCCCACACTCAAGGAACATTGACAAAGAGGGGGCAGAAAGATTGGAACAGCCAGAGGACCAGGGAGTTTGCTATGAGATTGTGTCTCCTAGTAAAATCAGAAGCTACACCCATGAAGTCTCACTAACATGAATGTTCAATGTGAGCAGAACATGGATGTCATCATGGACACACTAAACTGGGTAGGGAAAAGCCCAAGACCTCAACTCTTAACAAAGAACTGTAGGCAATTGAGGAAAGGTGAGAGCAGGAGAGTTGGTCTTTCCAAGGGAAGAGCACACCAATTGGTTTTCCAGCATCAAATGGCCAGTCATGAAAATATATATACAAGCAACATTGTATGGACTGAAGAGGTTATATTTGGGGATATATATGTATACACATATATACATGAAATAATGATTAGTGAAAAAGGAGACCCTGAATTTGGAGGAGTGTGGAGAGGGATATAAAGGAGTGTTTGAAGGGGAGAAGGGGGAGGGATAAATGTTGTAATTCTTTTATAATCTCAAAAATAAAATTTAAAAAGATAATATTTAGAAAGGCTCATTTACCATCTTCTGACTAAACTAATTTTTAAAAATATATCTAAATTTTTAACAAATCTAACTTCCATCTTCAAAGGGAAAATTCAGTCTTAGCACCAATGCATAGAAAAATGTTGCTATAGTTAGGCACTCTGGTTAAAGTTCTTGGCATATGAAGTTCTTACATTTATATACAACTTAAAATTGAGAGAGAAAGAGATATCATGGGAGAGAGGAAGATATCATTGTGGCCAGCGATATGTCTGCAAGATGTTAAAATAATCAGTGAGTTTGATGTTTGCAAAATTTGTTCTGAAGAAAAAAATTCCAACTATCACAAGAAACTTTTAATTATAGAAACTGCTTTATTTATAGAATATATATGTTCATAGAAATAATTTGCAATCATTAATAATTTTAGGGTGGTATACATTTTTAATATATATTAGTAAAGAAAAAAGGGGAAAATTGTTCCTATGTGGTGGTACTCCACACCGCTGCCCTTCTTTTCCCAGATTTTCATTATAGAGCAGCTTTGAATAAACAAAATGAATGAATAAAAATGCCCCATATGTGTTCAGTTGGATTCACAAATTCAATTTTTGAAAAGTCCAATTCCAAGCCAAAATTTTCTAAATCAGACCACTCATTTCCAAGTGAACCACTGCTGTAGACCTGGCAAACTTGCCACTTTCCACTGTCAGCAAGTGTTCCTACAGAAAGGCTGTGAACAGTCACTGGCTGTATTTCCCCCCTAACTTTATGAAGTTGTTTAAACGACAAAGTATTTCAACTTATGGTGAGTGATCTATAGGGTCTGGTTTGTATAAACCCAGAACATTGTTTAGCATTCTAAACTGCTAATTTCATCTCCTAGCATAAATGGACATGTTTTTCTCACACATTAATGCATTTTTAGAGTAGCAATATGGCAAGTACAGGTGGCGTGGTTATCCATAGATAATCTCCCCAACAGAATGCCTCCACTCTCAGAGGTGATGATGGCCAAACCCTGTCATTCCTTCCCGCCTGCATACATGCTGAGGGCAGTAATCAACAAGACTTGTAAGGCATGTGCAGAATTTATGAGCTTTGTCCATTTGCTGATTGTGTAAGCCACTAACACTGCTGGCAAGGCTATGTATACTTCTACGCTGTCATCATAATTAAAAAGTTTTAGTGTGTGGTTTTGTGTTGCGACACCATCCATCAAAGTCCATTTTCTGACAGGTGTAGCAGGCGCAGTGTGTTCCACGTAGGTTGTTTCTGGAATTGTATTACTTACTGTAATAGAGTCCTGTCATGTCACTCTACTGCACCAGCTTTACCTGCCCACCCTGCTCTTGCTACCCGTGCTGTGTGCACCTTTTATAACCCATGGAGCATGCACAAAATGGGCGAGATGAGGTTAAGAGAAATATATTTTAAGAATTATGTTTTCTTTTTTGTTGTTGTTGTTTGTTTGTTTCTTTCGAGACAGGGTTTCTCTGTGTAGCTTTGCCCTTTCCTGGAACTCGCTTTGTAGACCAGGCTGGCCTCGAACTCACAGAGATCCACCTGCCTCTGCCTCCCAAGTGCTGGTATTAAAGGCGTGCGCCACCACCGCCTGGCAAGAATTATGTTTTCTTGATGCTCAGGAAATGTCTCAGTCAGTAAAGTGCCTGCCATGCAAGCAAGATGACCTGAGTTCAGATCCTCATGTCCACACAAAAGCTGAGCAGCAGAGTGTCTTGCTTCTGCAACCCCAGCACTGGGGGAATGGAGACAGGGAGATTCCTGAAG
>CABHPR010095844.1:0-28349 GCA_902168415.1 Peromyscus melanophrys
TTTTAAAATGGAGGGTTAGAAAAAATAGAGCCAAATCACTGTATTTAAGATTGTTGTCTCCTTGTAATTTTAATGCCTATTTCGTTTTGAATTATGTTTGTTTGTGTATCTGTGTGTGGGTGTGTTCACTCACACCTATGGGGGCCAGAGGACAATGTAGGACATCATGTAGCTAGAATTATAGGCTGTTGTGAGCTGCCTGGCTTGGGTGCTGGGGACAAATTTCCTGTCCTCTGGAAGAGCAGCGAGCACTTCTAACTTCTGGAGCCATTGTTCATAATAGGAGTCTCTTGTTATCACTCAGCAGTGGTTACTTCATAGATATATGTTTGGTTTCTTGAATACAAACTTGATCCCATTCCAATTTATTGTGAGATGCAGCCAAACCTCAACAATAGAAAAGATACCCAATGAGACTGAGTTATGGGTCTTTCATGCAAAGGCAGTTGGATTACATGATTTGTAAATGCATAAACTGAATTACAATTATTGCTCAGGGCAAGGAACTTCCATTCTAAAGCCCATCAAACATGTATCCAAACCAGATACACTGCCAGTATTTTTCATGCTATATCAATTGTTCATAGAGTTGATGTTGAAAAAGAACTTGGAGAGAGTCTGTGCCTTGCTTCAGAAAAAGGAAGACATTACAATGTTCCTTCACTGGCTAAGCAAGTAGTGTGTGTCTAGAAAGTGACCTTATGTATGAAAACGTGGAGCATGTGCACACACAGATACATACACATGTACACACACACACAACCCACACATCCCACACACAGCTTATGACCTCCTTAGCCTCTTGCTAGTCAAGATAGAATACTGTTCATCAGTCTAAAGCCAGGAAACTATTTCCTAAAATCTTCCCACAGATAAATTTGGCTTCTCTTCCATACTTTTGACATTCTAGGTGCCTTTCCCACCTAGATGAAACCAGAAAGGCACCAAGGCACCTGCAGCTTTATTCAGATGATAATCCACAGGGGCTCACCTCACTTCTCCCTCTTCTATGAGTCCCCTACCCCCAGGCACTTCAGCATAGAATAATTGGTTTCTCCATCATTTTAGTATATTAGTTTCTAATCTATCTATTTTACTCACACAGTTCTAGCATGTGGACAGCAATCTTCCCTTTTAAACAATTCCATTTTGTTATAAAGCATTCCATTTGAATTCAGGGTAGTAAGCTACATGTATGCAGCTTTTTTTTTTCTTAAGACAGTGTAGACCCTGAAAGCCAATTTCCTGCTTAAGGAGAAGAATGATCAAAACTATCAACTACTTACACCAGGATGTGTCCAAGCTCCATTTTTCACCCCTAGTCAAACCTCCAAATCTTCAAACATTGCCAGAAACTTTTTGGCTTAGTATTTATATAGAACATTTAAGAGTATTTTCTTTCTTAAGAAAGTAAATTCACAAATTAACTAATTACTAGTTTTTTAAAAATGTTTCTTTACTTTCAAGTAAATTGATTTAATTATCTTAAAAATTACATGTGAAGGACTTTTCACTATCACATGAAGGTTGTCTAACTTTTAATGCAGCTTCACTGGAAAGCTGTTTGTGTGGAAATGGCAAGGGGGAATTGACGTTAGTGGCTGCACATGAATCTATTGATATTGTAACTATATTCTTCAGCCAAATGGCCCCACAGTCAATACCCCATTGGCCACTTTGCCATGACCAAGATGTGAAGGCTTAAGCTAAGTCTCTATCATTTTATTTATCAACAAAGACTCAGAAGTCAGATATGGGGGTTAAAACCTGCTAGATCAGAGAAACTGAGAAGCAACCAGTTGACCTTGATTTTTGGCCAGAGACCCAGCAAGAGACAAATCTCTCCATTTGTTCCAAGACCAAAAGGAAAAGCCAAACTCAAGTCCCTACCCTTTCCTTCCTGTGTATTTTCTCTATCCAAATTGCTGGCTTCTTTATGGCCAATTCTGGTCAGCTAGTCACTAGTTCTGCCCCCGATTCAAGGTAAATTTTATTTAACAGTCTCAGAATGTCATAGTGCAATCAAAATTCCTGAAACATTTCCCCATTTTTGTCTAAATAAAAAGGAAAGGCTTTAACTCTAATATAGTGAAACTATATACAACAAGAACAGCTATCAGGTAAGAATTACATTCACAAAGTCCAGTTCATATGTATTATAGATAATACATATCTATCTATCATATCTTAGTGAGTCCAAAGTTTTATAACTAAACTACTTTCTATCATAACTTGTGTTATGATCCTAAAAATATCTTTTTAGACCTTAAAACATCTTAGATAAACAACTTAAGCTTTTATGTTTCTCAACATTATAAACTTGTATCTCTTATGTAAGTTTCTTTTCTGAATTTGGTAACAAGGAAAATTATAAAACTATAACTATCTGTTCTTCAACCCCACCAGAGACCTGAGAAGGATATAATATTATCTGAGTAAACAGGAAGTGTAGACCAAGCAACTTCCAAAACTGCAGAAATGAAAGAAACAGCTGGCTGCTTGGACAGTCACCCAAGGTTCCTCTGCAACATTGGGGCATTCATCTTCAGGCTATAGGCCTAGAATGTCTGATTCACTTTTCTGGGAAGCATGAATTTTGAAGGACTGGTCTACCTAGTCTTGGTAAAGTTCACAATCACCTTCTTTTGTGTCCTGCTTGTCCAATTTGGACAGCATACTGTCAGCAGTTGAGGCAAGGGCAGTTTTTTGCCCAATGGGTAGTTTTGCCACATAGAAAGCAAACTCCATATAGAGGTTCTTTGATGCACAGCATCCCTTTTTGAAGTATACAGGTACTACCAGGAGCAGATATATCTCAATATTATGAAAAGCCTTATATTATCAACACATCTTAAATGCCATATTCTGTAGATCTCTGAAGTATTTGAAGACCACCTATTTATCTAAGCTATATCTCTTTAAGCTTGAAAACATACTTAATATGACTACACATTTGATTGTTATAGATGACTAATTACTAATCTGCATTTTTAAATTATCCTAAACAGTTTGTAATAATAGCTTTCAAGGACTAGAACTTTTACATTTTTAAATGAACTGCAGCATAGGTACAATACCTTAAACAAGAGAAGAAACACACACACACACACACACACACACACCACACACACATATGTGTATATATATATCATCTTAATTTTGTATCAATATACAAAAATCCACACCAATGCAAAATATTTGAGACTAGTAGTTGCTTTTTGGCAAAAGTAGATTCAATAATCTACCCTTGAAAGAGATCCTTGAATGCAATCTCTCTTGCTTAGTTTTTTCCTTTACCATGACTGGTAACAATTTGCAACTAACCCTCCCTAAATGATGACAAACATCTATAACCTAATGAATGACCAAAAACTACCCACCCTATCTCTTGGGAATATGAGTGCCATGTTCTTAAAATTACTTCCTGCTGTCTTGGGGGCAATGGTATCTTTAGGGGACCTTGAGAAAATTGAGATAATGGTCAAGATCTGGGAGAGGTAGCTCTATCAGTTCATTGTCCAGTCTCCTGCAATGGGAAAGTGCAGGGCTTCTCTGAAGTCTTGGGTAGTAGTCTGTGAGGCTGGATCACTTTAGTTAACTGCTTTTAAATTGCCATGAGCAGTTTGTAGTCCAAAGCTGATCTTTGGGTGACATTTGTCAGATTAGTGGTGTTACCATAATCCAGGTGGAATTGTCATTGTGGGGCCTCCTCATTTTTTTGAAGACTTCAAAGGTCATTGTTAGGAGTGGTCACAGTTCACTGCAGAAAACTTAAACATTTTAAATGCCATATACAACAGATCTTAGAGAGGTTAAAGGATGACAATCTGTTAAATATACCCAGAGTATACAATTCCTAGTTACCTGCTTTAGGTTCAAGCCTGAAATCACTTATAGGAAGCTGGATAAAGCTTATTTCTAGAATTAGTACCACAACAGAAAGTTTACATGTATAGATATATAATAATTTTATAAATTTTGAGATACTATTTATACCAAAAAATTTTTTTAAGGAGTCAAAATAAGACCAAAGGATTATGATTTTATTGACAATAGAATAAATAGTTCCTTATTGGTTTTCTTCTGTCTCACATACCAGGTGGCTCTTCTGACATTAGACAGAGATTTTGGATTTTCCTTTAATAAACATGCTTGGGTTTAGAGAAGGAGAGATCCACATGCCAACTCCAGAGCTAGTTTTGATTTTTAATTGAATTGGGATCACAAAAAGACCACTTGTCTTTTATGTTTGTAGAAAGCAGCAGAAACAATTTTTTTGAAGATTTATTAAATTCTACCCTGTTGGATGAGTGCTATACCATAAGGACAATTTATTCGTTGTCTTGGGACATTTTCTTTTGATGATTTGTCCTTCTTCTTCAGATGTCTCATTTGTCCAGTGGTCTCCAGATTCTTTAGTTGGATGCTTTTATTCTCCTTGAAAGGCAAAAACAAAACCCTGACCCAACTCTAAGTTTGGGGAGTTTGTAAGTGTTACAGCTCTGAAGGGAAAAGTATCCTGGCAGTTGTGTTACAACTCTGTTCCAGTCTGGGATGGTTTCCCCAGCAAAGTGTTACAGTCCTTGCTCTGGGAAAGGTTTCCATAATGCAAGTGTAAGGACTTTGCTCCAGCAGGAGATAATTTCCCTAGTGAGGTTGTCACAGGTCTTCTTCAATCTGCTCTGGAGAAATGTTACAGCTCAGTTCAGCTTCCCCAAAGTGTAACACTTTACTCCAACAAGGGAAAGTTTCTCCAGCCAAAGTGTTAGTGTTATGCTCTTTTCCTGCTCTGGTCTGCCCTGGCTAGAGTCTTTACATCTCTCCTCTGCTCCAAGGAAAGTTGTTACAGCTCTTCTCTGTTAAAGGAGTTTCCCTGCAGAAATGTAGACACTCTGCTCTGCTCCAGTAAGAGTCTTACAGCTCTGCTTTGGTGAAAGTTGTTACATCTTTGCTACACTCTGATGAAAGAAAGTCCCTACCATAAACCTCATTCAAGAGATTTATTGGATGGGAGAAATTCAGGGAAGTGTCTGTTTCGACCAGTATGGAAATGTCCCCAAACTGAACAGGTACAGGACATATATAGGGTTTCTTAGGGTAGGTTTTCCAAGGTGGAGATTGTCAGGGTGGGCATTGGTAGGATTTCAATTCCTGAGCTTGAGACAAGCTCAGAAATTAATTGGATTTTGTGCTCAGGGATTGGCTGGTTTTGTGCTTAGGGATTGGTTGGATTTCAGTTCCTAAATTGGTGTGTTTGTTTGGCTCTGGTATCAGGGCTAGTGTTTTCTTTCACTGGCCCTTTTTATCTTTGTTAAGACAAAACATTTCTTTCTTTTTTGTGGGGGGTGGGTAAGAGAAAAAGTATTTTCTTTTAATAAAAATTTGTTTTATTTGTTTGAATCTAATCTTTATCAATCTTTATGGTATTCATAGCTTTTCTTCTCCTGTGGAAACAAAAGCAAAACCTCTTCCCAGATATAACACATATCCTGGTTTCCACTCTGAGGTCAGCACACCTTTAAAATATTTAGGCTGATTTAAGTTAGTAGTTTTTTTTTCTATTACCCAATGTCTCTCCACAGCCATTGTTCCTTTTTCATTAACATTTAAGAAATTTAAAGTTAGTAAAACACTATGTAATCTGTCTTTGGAGGTATTTATTACTCCTTTCTGTTTATTAAGCACATCTTTTAGAGTGTGGTTGCATCCTTCTATTGCTGCTTGTCCTGTAGGATTGTGTGCTATACCTTTAATATACTTTATGTTGCAATATGCAAAAAACTGGCTCATTTTACTGGAGACATATGCTGGGGCATTGTCTGTCTTAATTTGTACAGGTATCCCCATAATGGTCATGACATCTAACAAATATGTAATTGTAGAATCAGCCTTTCCAGAACTTAAAGCAGTTGCCCATTGAAATCCTGAATTTGTATCTATGGTATGTTGCACATTTCTTATTTTTCCAAACTCTGAAAAATCAAACACCCATTGACCAAATTTCATTTCTTTGAGTATCTTTTGGTTTATTTCCTGTAGGCAATGGAGTTTGATTATACAAAGAACACATAGGACATTTTCCTTATAATTTTTTTGGCTTTTCCCAAGTGATAGAAAAATCTTTCTTCAAGTCTTTGCTGTTTCTTATGAAATTTCTGATGATTCTAGCTCACTTCCTACCAAAAGCTGATCAATATCATCATTGCCTTGTGCTAGAGGGCCTGGTAGACCCATATGGGATCTGATATGTCTTATATACAAGGGATGATTCCTATTTCTGATTACTGGTTATAGTTGAATAAATAACAAAGTTAATTCTGAATCATCTGGAATAAGTTCAGCAGTTTTAACAAGTAAAACAGCTCTTTATGCATATTGAGAGTCAGTAACTATATTAAGAGGTTGTGGGAAATCTAATGATACCATGAGAGTAGCATATAATTCTGATTTTTGAACTGAATCATAAGGGCTTTGAGCCACTGTACTTAATTTTCTTGACTTATAACCAGCCTTTCCTGATTTATTTGTATCAATATAAAATGTAGGGGCTCCAGAAATTGGCATTCCCTTTATTATATGAGGGAGAATCCAATTAGTTCTTTTTATAAACTGAAGTCTCTTGCTTTGAGATATTTATTGCTAATCTTTTCCAAAAAATTACTGCAAGATATTTGCCAATGTTCATTTTCTTCCCATAATGGCAATTTCAGCAGTAGTAAAAGGTACCACAATTTCTGTTAGGTCTATTCCTGCTTATTGATGAAGTCTCAATTTTTCTTTTAGAATCAATTCAGAAACCTTTTCTACACATTATTTTACCTGAAATAAAGTTCCAATCTCTAGAAGCTGAATATTTTCCTTCTGAAGAAGCCAACCTGGATATCAAGATTTTGGTGTAATTATTGTTACACCTGTACCTATGTCTACCAAACCCTTAATTTCTATGCCATTTATTCATATTTTTAGCTTTGAGCTTTGATAATTTATAGAATTTTGTCAAAATTCTTGCTTTATGGTTTCTTCTGAAAATTTTGTTTTATCTTCTAAAGCTGTTCTGGCATCCAGAGTAGTATATGGTTTTTAACAACAGGCATTGATTCTTTTAATTACTTTGTGGAGGAGTTTCCTGTGTTGGAAGGCAATGATTTAATCAAGTTTGATATTAGGACCTATGGGAGGCCTTGTAGGGCATTTCCTGATGGCAAACAGTTACTTTGCCTGTCCCTTGTTGATCTGCATTCATTAGTCCAATGCTGGCCCTTGTCACACCTTCTGCATACTCCAGAAGGCTGGGGGTTTCTGTTTGGATTATTTCTAGAATAAGTATCATTTCTAGGGGTACCTTGCCTACAGTGCCTTTTCAGATGATCTGAAGAGGCCAATCTAGATGTTAAGATTTTGGTAAAATTACTGTTACATCTGCACCTGTGTCTACCAAGCCCTTAGTTTCAATGCCAATTATTTGTATTTTTAGCTTTGGTCTCTGATCAAAAAAATACTTGTTCTCCTGAACTTTTTGTTTATCTATTGAAGCTATTCTGCCTTTGTTCACATCCAGAGCAGTATGGTTTTTAACAACAGGTATTAAGTCTTTTAATTGCTCTGTGGATGAGTTTCTCTGGAGCTAACAAGAAATGATGGAACCAAAATTGATAACGTGGCCTGCAGGAGACCCATCAGGGCATTTTCTGTTGGCAAAAGGCTACTTTGCTTGTAGCCTTTTGCCAACAGAAAATGTCTGCCAACAGACTGGGGCCTTCTGTTTGGAGTATCTCTAGAAAAAACAATGTTTCTAGGAAGAGCTTGCCTACAATCTCTTTTTAAATGACCTTATATACCACAATTAAAACATCAGACAGCTTGATTTTTGTTTTTGAAATTTTGGAAATCACTGTTCCTATCCAAGTATCATCATAAGTGTGAGATGTATTATCAGCTGTATTTTGGATCAATTCATCTGTGGATACTGATCTTACCTTTAAAGGCCAAATCACCCTTTTGCATTCTGAATTAGCACTTTCTTTTTTTTTTTCCATTCATAAAACTTTTATTCCACTTACATGAACTTTAATACATGTGTTCTTAACAATTATGCTTGGATTGTTCATGAAAATTTCCTAAGACATTAAGACAAAGCTAGCCGTCATCTCAAGTCATTTCCCTGTTAACTATTTTTACAGCACATGCATGTTAGGCAAGTATCAAAAAAGAACAATCACAAAAGCAAAAAAACAAAACAAAAAACAAAAAAAAGTTAAATACATGGGATTTTGTTTACCGCTGTGCTTGATACACATGGAGCAGTGAACACCAAGCAATTCATTTTTACTGCATCTTTACTTTTACATTTGTTCTTAGATTGCCTAAAACATTTAAATACAAATAAAATGTGTAGCAAAAATAATGAAAGCAAACAGCAGGTAACTTTACAAATAATGGAATGTGAACCGTTTCTGCCCTTATTGGAATAAATTGGGTCACAACTTTATCTAAGGACCACTTCTGGAGCTGTGGCCAAGAGTGTGCACGCAGAGACACACGATCCCGAGGTGAATCCAAGGGGTGTGTGTGTGTGTACCACAGCCTCACAAGTGCTCCACACCTTAAAGTACCCACAACAACTACACTCATGACTGGAACCAATTATCCCTTTTATTCCCCACCAGCACAAACCAGTATGTAGGCAGTTTTCTTTGCTTAGACATGGAAGCAGTTTTAACACTGGCCCTTCTGAAGCCACAATGTACCAAAAGTACTATGCCAAACGTGTAACTCGTGTAAAAATTCCACATCCCCATATTGGCCACCTCAAGATGAAAACAAGTAACTCCCTAAAGTTAACTGGCTCTACTCCCCTAATATTAAAACATAAAAACCACATGGGAAATATAGAAATTCAAATAGAAGGAACATAAACCTGTCATAAATCGTAAACAAAAAAACTATTTGTGGGACAGCATGGATGACAAATGGTCTACTGTGTAAATTTTAGAATGAGGCAGACAAAGGTTGGAAGGCTGGTTAATTTTCCCCTCCTTCTCCTGCTTCTGCTTCGTCTCCTTGGGTGTCCGATGTCCACAATGTCAGGTTGTCTCTCAGTAACTGCATTATTAGCGTGCTGTCTTTGTAGGACTCTTCACTTAATGTATCCAGTTCAGCAATGGCTTCATCAAAAGCTGTTTTTGCAAGAGAGCAGGCTTTCTCTGGGGAGTTCAGAATCTCATAATAGAACACAGAGAAGTTAAGGGCCAGACCCAGTCTGATAGGATGTGTTGGTTGCATTTCCTTTTTGCTGATTTCAAATGCTTCTTGGTATGCTTGCTGTGACTGATCCACAATTCCTTTCTTGTCATCCCCAGCAGCAACCTCAGCCAGGTAACGGTAGTAGTCGCCCTTCATCTTCAAGTAGAAGACTTTGCTTTCTGCTTGCGAAGCATTGGGGATCAGGAACTTTTCCAAAAGAGACAGTACATCATTGCAGATGTCTCTTAGCTCCGTCTCAATTTTCTCTCTGTATTCCCGAGCCATCTGCTGCTTTTTCTCAGCACCTTCCGTCTTTTGCTCGATACTTGAGACGACCCTCCAAGATGACCTACGGGCTCCTACAACATTTTTATAGGCAACAGAGAGAAGATTCCTCTCCTCATTAGACAACTCGGCACCTTGCTCAGTTACAGACTTCATGCAGGCTGCCATGTCGTCGTACCGCTCAGCCTGCTCGGCCAGTTTGGCCTTCTGCACCAGCTCATTTTTATCCATAACTGGATATTCTGTGTCCGGAGTGGGTGGCGGCACACGGACCCGGCTCGGCAGTCTCTGGGCGGCGGCGGTGGCGGCGGCGGCGAGGCTGAGACTCTGTCCCTGATCTCCTGAATTAGCACTTTCAAAAGCCAAAGATTCAATTAATATTTGTTTAACTTCTGTATCTGATATCATTCTATTTACAGCTGAACTCAATATTTGTAAAAAAAAAAAAATCAGTGAAGGCTTTTTTGGGGCTTGTATAATTTTAATAAATATTCACTCCTTTTTCCTGATTCTTCAATCCTGTCCCAAGCATTCAAAATTGCCATAAGGCATAGAGCCAAGGTGTGATCATCAAATCTAAACTATCTTTGCAAATCACCATATTGACCTTCATTGAGAAGCTAGTCTTAAGAAATTTCAATGCCTTTAGCCCTACTTTGTTGTTCTATGACCCTAGCTTCTTTTCTCTACCATGTTTTTCATTGTAACTGAGGAATAGCTTCCAATATTGCTGTAACTAAATCTTACTAGTCTTATGGAATAATTCTGTTCCAACTTGCCCATGAATTTAACATCTGCTTCACATAGGGTGAAGCACATATGAAATGACTGCTTCCTCATATCTAACATTTCTACAGAATTCCAATTAACTTTTACCTAGCCTTTTGGTACCTATCATCTGGTGATCATTCTTGTATGGTAACTAGATAAATTAAGGTTGGTTTTCTAATAACCTTGGACCACTCCTCTTCAGTTTCATAATGCAATGATGTAGTAAGTTCTGCTCTAAATTCCTCTGTCTGTTTCTAAGTATTTTTGTTATTTTGGTTATTAAGTCTTTCTAAGGCTTGTATTTTATCAGTAGGAAATCTTTCTAAAGCTTGTATCTCAACAATGGTAAGTTCTTCTAAGACTTGGATCTTATCAGGCAATTTTTTTCTCATTTTCATTAGTAAGTTTTTTAAGGCTTGTATCTTATCAGTAGTAAGTCTTTCTAAATCTTATATCATATTAGTCAAATTTCATATTTGGCAGAGTTATCAAACCACTTTTAAAGGATAAAATATGAATTACCAAATTTATAGAAATTACAATTGGCATTATGTCAATCCTAGCTAATTTGCTTATTCCCTAATTTCTTTTGTCCATTTGTAAGACATTCATAGTAACACTATACAGAGTCATAACTCCCTGTATTGTGTTATTTATGTTTCTTAACATGGGAAAGATTTTTCTTTTTAATATTATTTAACTTTCTTTAAGGACTTCCCAGGTGTCTCACCAAATGTGTTGCCTTCTCAGTTTGTCCACAGAAACAGCACCATCAGTAGAGGGCTTGAGCCCGTCTTGCGATTTTGGAATCTTGGCTCTCACAGAGGCCCAGGCAGTGACTGTGGTTGCACTGGCTGGCATGACTTTTCCATCTGTGTGGTCATGCCATGTGTTGAGCATCAAATGATGTTTTCTGTCTGCTTAGTAGCTGCACACGAATCCACTGATATTTTAATTATAGTCTGTGGCCCCATGGCACCACAATCAATGTCCTGCTGCCACTCAGGCCATCGCATAGAGAACCTTCTGGTCCTGCAGCCCTGGCTCTGCCACTCTCTAAGTCTCTATTGTTCTATTTACCAACAAAGACTCAGAAGTCAGATGTGGGGGGTGAATACCTGCTAGATCAGAGAAACTGGGAAGCAACCAGTTGACCTTGCTTTTTGGCCAGAGACCCAGCAAGAGACAAGTTTCTTCATTTGTCCCAAGACCAAAAGGAAAAGCCAAACTCAAGTCCCCACCCTTTCCTTCCTGTGCATCTTCTCTATCCAAATTGCTGGCTTCTTTATGGCCAATTCTGGCCAGCTAGTTGCTAGTTCTATTTCCTGATTCAAGGTAAACTTTAACAGTCTTGGAATGTCACAGTGTGATCAAAATTCCTGCTACAGGGGTTGCTTTCAATTTCTCCCCAGTCCCTGATAATGAATTTCTCCTCAAGGTGATGTTACACATGTAGAGTGGAGAACTGATATGAAACTGGCCTTTACATCTAAAACCTAAGTAACTTCTCTATTACATTTGCCAATGAATATGTAGCACAAGGGTCCACTTAGCTCTACATGGCAATGCAGTGAGAGTAATCTGAGTAGTGCTCAGTTCCTAAGGACTCTTCAAGGAATGTCTGGATTCCTTTGCCAAGTATGTTGAGAAAACACTATTGGCACTTGGAAGAAAGAGAGCTTGTGCCATACGAGTTAAATCTGGTGATTGTAGAGTACAAAGTTTCTTGATACCTGACCATGAGCAATATTTTGGTCATTATTTATCTGTTGTGATATGAATGCACATGAATTTTATGAAAGGTTCTGTTATATTCCATTGTGTCTGTATAGAGATACAGACAACCTTGGACTCAGGATTTTCATAATGGCCTTCTGAATATATAGCAGTGTGAAGGCGACATGTATTTAGTAGAAACTGAACTTCAAATTTTGATTTTTTTTCATTCCCCAGGCTAGTGATATGAATTAATGATAGCCTGTGACATTTCAAAGTGTCATCAACTGCATCTCCCAGTTTGCCACACTATCATTGGGGGAACAGTTAATATTGTACAGAGTGTGGTGTTGCTGAGCTGTGGTGTTCATTTGGTGAGGTGCATTGAATGCATGCCTGATTTGTGATATTGTCACCTTATGGTAAGTGTATTTGAAAATAATTAAGAAAGTTAAAGAGCATGTGTGTGGAATCTAGGAACACACAGAATTGACTGTAGCTGAAGTTTTCCTGTGTCTCCCCTGGCCCATGGTCAGGTCAAATCTCTCTCACCCGCCAGTCCTGCAGCTGCTTGGACCCAAGTAAACACACAGAAGCTTATATTAATTAAAACTGTATGGCCTAATGGCTCAGGCTTCTTGCTAGCTAGATCTTACATCTTACATTAACCCATAATTCTCATTTATGTTTAGCCACGTGGCTTGGTACCTTTTCTCAGTTCTGCCTTCATGTCTTGCTTCCTCTGTGTCTGGCTGGTGACTCCTGACTCAGCCTTCCTGTTCCCAGAATTCTCCTCTCTCTTTGTCCTGCCTATACTTCCTGCCTGGCTACTGGCCAATTAGTACTTTCTTTATTAACCAATCAGAGCAACACATTCACAGCATATAGAGCAGTATCCACAGCAATTGACTGTTTTCCAACAGTTCTATGTCACTATCTACTGATAATTTTATATTGGGGACAAAAATTCTGGGAATCACATGGTGGGTTGGCTTGATGCAGTTCTAATGAATACAGATAGAAGTATTCTATTTTCACTTCTCAGAATTATTAGAGTCAATCTGCATCAGGGTTAAGCTTTCTAAACAATTCTCAAGCTTAAGTTACTGGCAGGAGGGAGGGAGGAAGGCAAACAGCACAGTTGATATGTGAAAAGGGCTCATGGCAACTGCATAGGTTTCATTGTACTCTGGATTTTTTTAAGCAATTAGAAAGTAATTGAATATTTCACTCCCTTCCCATCTGCGAAAACAAAGACAAGGATATTGAAGAGCTCTTAGCACATGAAATAATGTGTTCTCTGTAGGCACAGTTGTATCTTTCTGTAAACCCCGTTCTTCTGTCTTTGAACAAAGTACACAATCAGAACACATTTTTGTGTGTTACTTGAGAATCTTTTTTCCCTCTTTTCAGTTTTGCAAAGAGATACTAGTATCTATAAGCAAATTCTGTGTATTGCATTCTAACAGTATACATTTCTAACTAGGGCCAATGTATTTCCTGCTGTGTTAGGTTAATAGCTACTTTCTATTGCTTACTCCAGAAAATTTATTTCAGGATTGTTCCTGTTTTATTCTTGAAAAATAAAAAGTAGTAACTTTATACTTTTTTTGTTTAAAGATGTATATCCAAGTTTCTCTATGTAAATTAGCACCTTGAACAACCAGTGCTGATCTCAGTTTTCCTGGAAACTTGAACTTTAGCAGAAAGTCTCTTTTCTCTGCCATTAGACTTAATCATGGTCACTACTTGCCATTCTTGATTGGTGCTCCTTGATGAGTAGCTCCTTAGCCACAAAGCTGCCTCCTTTAAGCGCACGTGTGCACACACACACACACAACACACACATATACACCCATGCATGAATTTACACACACATGTACACAAACATCTACACACATACATATATGCACTCACATTTTCACACATATACATACATACACACATGCACACATACAAACACAACCAAATGCACACACATGCAATTACACAGATATACACACATGTGTCTATACACACATAGAATTTACCAAGGCAAACAGGTGATGAGATAATAGCTGTCTTAGTCATACAGTGCCACCTAAGATCATAGCCAACATAACAAATTTTCTTTCATTTCTTCATGTATTCCTTTTTTCATTTTACCAATACTGTTTTTTTTATATGGTACATATTATTCTTGTTACAGAAGACAGAGTTTAGAAAGGCAAGCTATCCACATTCTCGCAGAGACTTAAATCATAAGTAGGTAAAATGAAATAATATTACTTTAGGTAGAGGTCAACTATATCCATAAAACAGAGTGAGGGGGGCACAGTGACCTGTGGTTTGGAAGCATTGTTAAAGGTAATCCACTGGAGGAGGTGACATTTGAGGATCTGTGGATGAAATGACGGAGCTAGTCATCTAAAGATTAGTTCCATGGATTCAGACTAAGAACTGTACAGTGGTAAGGAAAGAACTAGATTTGTATAATTAAGATGTAGCAAAAAGAACCAGCTTTGCGTATTTGAGAATGTGTGAAATTTTCTGTGGAGACAAACAGACATCTATCTATTCATCCTGAACAGGGCACCAAGGACAGATCAAAGAAACGGTTCCACTCAAGTATAGCTTGGAGAAAATAATGATTTTGGTTAGGTTGCTGGCAAGGCCACAGGTGAGGGGTTACTTACAGGAGCATGTATATCTTACGCTTGGCTGTGTCACAGAAGAAGATCACTCTTCCAGCAATTGTTAACTATCTGTTTTTGGAGAGGACCATGGCCTCATGTGCACTTCCTCCCACCAACCATTAACTTCCTAACTCTTAGGGAGAGTTTGGACTCATGAGCATCCTTCTCTGTCATGACTGGGAGACAGTGTTCCATAAAGAAGAAAGTCTTGAGGATGGGAGATGAGGTGTGTAGACTAGAGGGGATTCTGGGATGGAATAGTTAATGAAGTCTTTTTATTACTGTTGGAGTAGTCAGGGCTTTACTGCTGAAAGATAACAACAAGGCTAGTTGTGATCTAGAAAATATTTTAAAGCAGAGACAGAAGATGGAGCAAGAAAGAGAAATTGCAGTGGTGTACACTGGCGAGAGAGAGAGAGAGAGAGAGAGAGAGAGAGAGAGAGAGAGAGAGAGAGAGCAAGGCTCTTTGCTCTTATTTTGTTTTCAGAGGAAATCAGTTTTGTTTCAATCATTCTACATCTGAGAATCTTACCAAATGTTAAATTAGAGATTTAACTTTTACCTGATATGATCAGGAGAGAGGTCTCTAAATCTATATTTATAGCAATTACTAAGGTCTCAGTTGATCCTGTCTGGGCTTCTGGAGAAAGTTGGGGCTGGAATAGAGAGTTTGAAGTCATCTGTTTACTAATGATATGTAATGCCAACCACTAGATTTGACTATTAACTGAGGTGGATGGAGGCCTGGGAACTGTGGGTGGAAGTATGAAAATTAGACATCTAGAAGGGGCAAGATGATTAAGGAGACTTCTTGTTGAAAGACTTAGTAGATAACAACTCATAATGTGCCATGAAGCTCTTCTCTTTAAGGTCTGAACTTTTACCTGATATGATCAGGAGAGAGGTCTCTAAATCTATATTTATAGCAATTACTAAGGGAACAGACTCTTCATGGCAGGAAGAGCAAATGCCAGAACACATGCTGTCTAGATAACCACCCTTTTTTCCCACTCCCAAATTAGAGTTGTGGGTTTGACTTTCCTGTAGTGGGTAGCCATTCCAGCTTTGATCTGGAAATTCCAACCCCTATTGAGGCTTCGGTAACTGTCACGCCTACAAGGCGGGGCCAAGAGAGGACCCTGAAGACCCGAGATCCTGATGCGCCGCTTCTCTTGGTTCCTGGACCCTAAACGCTAGAGGTAGACCGAGCAGAATTCTCCAGAGAACACTGCCGGACTGCGCTATGTCTTCCCCAGACCCTGTAGCTTACCTATCCCTTCATTTGTAAGTTACGCCACTAAATAAACCTCCCTTTTAACTACGTGGAGTGGCCAGTACTTTCCACTACAATCCATATGTTGTGGTTTGAAAAAAAAATGGCCCCCAAAGGGAATGGCACTATTAGGAGGTGTGACCTTGGAGTGGGTGTGGTCTTGGAGGAAGTGTATCACTGTGGGGGCAGGCTTTGAGGTCTCTTTTTCTCAAGCTTTCCCCTGTGTGACAGTTAGTCTACTTCCTGTTGCCTGCAAGATATAGCACTCTCAGCTTCAGCATCACATCTGCCTACTTGCTGCCATGCTTCCCTTCATGATCATAATGGACTGAACCTCTGAAACTGTAAGCAAGCCATCTTCAGTTAAATGTTTTCATTTGTAAGAGTTGCTGTGGTCATGGTATCTCTTCACAGCAATGAAACCCCTAAGACACCATGAATATGGATTAATTTTAAAAATATTACTCAAAACTTATATACATAAATATATTTAGGCTAAATCTGAAAAGAGTGGTATATCCCTTTTAATTCTTACTTCGTATTCAGCTATTCCTAATGAGTTCTTATGTGTTTTATTTCATACCAAGAAAAAGAATTCTTTCAAGGAACTATAATAGATTGAATTCTAAATCCCACTTCTCATGTTCACAGTAGGCAAAAGCAGTCAACCTGTTCACTTTTAAGGATCACATCTTTACAGGGCTTTTCCTTCTGTAGGAGTTTTAAACATAAGCACCCTAGGAAAATTGTCTAAAGAGACACCTCCCTTTGACAGGGCCTCTGAGAAGATTTCCTTAAGCGCAGGAAAGAGAGCATTTGGAACTATAAAGGAACCCTGTTATTATATTAGATGCAGTTATTTTCTTAGCAGCAAGGCACTTTGCTTTTGTCAGAGATGTTTGTAGGGGTTATAGTGGCCAATGCATCTTTCTGTTCTTCAAATCTGCGTTTGTGAGCAGTGTTATCAAAAAAGCATCCACACAACACCATATGTAGTAAACAGTCACTGCTTTGTATCATAGTTCATAGTATCACAGAGTGTCTTTGCATCACTGTTAGCCTCAGAGACTTTCCCCATTAGCTATGAAACGGTTTGCTTTTGGAGCATCAGGAAATACCTTTTAATTATTTCTTCAAAAGAGTCTAGAATCACAAAATAAGAAGCTCTTATAAATTTACCCCATCACTTTGAAAATTTTTCTTTTGGAGATAGTGTCTCATGTAGCCCAAGGTGGCCTTGAACTTCTGTGTAGCCAAGGATGACCTTGAACTTACTATTCTCCTGAATCCACTCTGGAGCACTGGGATTACAGGTGTGCACTGCCACATTTGGTTCATGCAGTGTTGGGGGATTGAACCCAGGCCTTCCTGAATGCTGGAGGTCCTCTACCAGCTGAGCTACATTTGAAAGATTTTTAGGTCTAAATATCTTTTGATCTACACTTACTATATTAGCTATGTTTTGCGCATCAACTGTGCTGGGCTAAGGCTGACATCACTATTGCAACCTTCCCCAGAGATTCTATATCATAAATTATATATATATTCTAAATTTGGAAGTGAACAAAAGAGATCAAGTAACACTGTGGGTCATTTTTATTCTTGATGATGGTCACTATGTTTTCCTCCTTAGGATCCCTGTGAAGCACCATCTGTGTACTGAGATTAGACTCTATGGAACTCACAGCGAATGAGAGGCTAAAAAGTTACTGTGGTCATTCTTTTAAACCTTGTGCTGAGTTTGGTACCCTGGAGCTGCATTTCATATTACCATATCTTTGATTTCTAAGAAATCTCACTCATTCATTTGTTCTCGGATATTTCTTGTCCTGTAATATTGAAAGACCAAACTAGTATCGGTGTTATAAAAAATGATACATTTGGAAAAGAAATGTAAAAGAATAGACTTCAGATATTTTATTTACTTAATCAATAAACACCTTGCATAATTTTGTTTTACAGTGAATATTTTTGGTACTTAAGACAAACTGCTATAATGAAGCAACTACAAAATCCTAATGGCTGAATCAAATATATATATATTTCATTAAAACACACGTTGTCTCTTTTTGATTGGCAGGCAGCTTCCATATTGAATGTTTTCCCATCTTGGCCTCTGTTCTTCTTTGATCCATGGATTCCCCCTTGATTTTGTTTTTGTAAGAACATGTCTCTGGTTCCAGGATAAACTATCAGTGCCTAGAAAATGCGGTGCCTGGCTTGGTAGCCCTGTCCTCTACTGCTAGCAGCCCTCACAGTGGAAAAGAAGCCTGAATCTTGATTTGTCCTTTACATCACTTACTCTGCCTCCCTTATCCTTCATAAATGCCAAATTGATGGTTTTTCCTTTGAAAGCAAAATTGATAGTTCTTTTTTTTAACCTTTGTGTATTTTCAAGAGTGTGAAATAAACTGATGGACACCCAATCAAGAAAGTTTTGCTTTGAAACACTTTTTTTTAAACATGAAATAACCAATGAATAGTTTTATTAAGATTTTTGATTTTTGATTAATGCAATACTATTTTCAAGTAAGCATAGTATAACTTTAAATATTGCATCATTTGAAATCATGTTGGAAAGCATTAACTTGTAAGAGATTACACCAATGTCTATTTACTATCTGTAGCCAAAACTGGGTCCCTGGTAGATGTCTCAGCATATGGATGGTTCCTGAGTGCCTTCTGTGATGGCTTTGACATACTTGGCTATTGTCTATGAGACTAATTGAATCTGTCATATAGATATTTTTATTCAAAAATAATATTTTCTTTTTAAAATATAGTATTTAATATTAGAGTTAGAGCAGTATTGATTTCCAAGTGACTTAACCCACAGAGATGTTCTATTGAGGAACAAAGTCAGATAATTAAGAGATAGTATCATATGGATTGTGTGTCTCTTGTGTATGTGCATGTGTATTCTTTTGTAGCTATTTATTCTCAGTTTGTGTGTAAAATTCTAGCTTCCATATAAAGTATCTATTATTCCATCCATCTTGGATCTATTAAAAACAGTGGATTAAATACAATATAAATGTTTATATACAAAGCGTGTGTCTGTCATTTAAGATTTAGCCTCACATTTAAGGTAGCAGGAGATCAGCAGAAGCTGTATGAGGTGCTGAGGGACACTGGTGAGGAAAGGCCTAGTGACTTAGCCTCCTTTAAAACAGGACTGAGTATCATCTTGATGCATAGCTGATTCATTTTGAGTGCAGTGAACGAACAAGTGCCAGTGAACAGAGAAGCTACTGGCTCATCCTCCTGGGATGCAGCTCTACGGCTACTATTTCTAGGAATTCTGATTGGAGCTAAAATGACGATTTTATATGTGGGGTGTTTCTGTACTTGTGAGACTGATGGTTTAGTGCAATTAAAACGGAATTCATTATGTTGGCAAGTGGAGCCAATAACAATGACAGATGATAAAGCAAATAAGTCAACACAGGGCAGCTTCAGTTTCCTTTGAAAGAGTGTGACTTCTGATAGTACACTTTAATGTTTCTGTGCAGTATTTGAAGGTTGCTCACCAATTATTTATTTATATGTAGCTAGTCATGGGATGGAGAGCATCACAAGGCCATGGGAAGCATCCAGCTTATAATAAATGGTTAGTCAACAACTCTGTCTAGGTACATGCATAAAAGTATTCATAACTGAAATATTAGGAGATCTAGGTCTGACTGCAGTTGTTCCTGTGAGTTTCCATGCATGTTAGCAAGTGACTCCCTAAGTTTCCTGACTTAGAAAATGGGACAAGCTGTCTATTCTACCAATTTGATTGTGTGTTCTTTGGCAGGAGCAAGAAACCAGGCATGTCTGAAACTGTGATCATGTTACACCTTTAGCAGTCCAAATGGGGCAGGCCTACACTAGACTAAGGCATTTCCACATTTTCTTTTAGAAATAAACCTTTCTGATTCACACTTTTGTACAAGGAAATAAAAACAATTATAATTCAGAAAAATCAATTATATTATTAAACCTAGAAAGTGTAGTTCAGAAATGAGCTGGCATCCTGGAAAGAACTCCAGGTAGCCAGAGCTAACCATTTTCCATGCATGAATTGGTACTTTCCAAGACATCTCCTTGGTCCATTCCCTTTTAACTTCGGATACAGAATTCCTGGAGGCTACAGAACAACAGACAAAGAAAGAGGACAGGATGGAGATGAAAGAGGCATGTTTTATTCAGAGTTCAATATCCATTTATTTTGAGGGCAGAGATGTCTGTGTTGTGACTCGTGCATGCTGTGAAAAAATGCCAAGTGTCTCGATAACTAATGTGACTGAGGGAAGATTCACGGAGAGTGCGCAGAAGCTCATGAAATGCTAATGGTTAAATTCATGAGGAAGAGTCAATTTTGGATTCTCATGTTTTGGGAACATATCGAAGGACTTAATATTTTGGTATATAAAAAGAACTCTATATATTCTACAAATGATGGCACATCCTTCTCTTTACTATGATTCATCTCTGGGGTTTTCTTTTATTTCTTACTGCCTTGCCTTCTCCAATTTCTGAGTTCAGGCTGTCCCTCACTTTCCCTCTGGGCTTTTTAACTAAACATTCCATTCCTTTATCTTTTTTTTTTAAGGTTGGGACTGGTTCTTCTTATGGTAAGTGTAAAACATCGATGAGTTTTAAGCCAGAAGGACAACACTCAAAACTCATCCTCTAACGAACGATTTCTCAGAGGATTAAAATGGCCACAAAGAGACCGTGTGTCATCTCCAAGGACGTGATAGGAAAAGGTGTGTCCTGAGTATGAATGAATGGAAGAGCACTGTGTACACTTTGAAGAACAAATAATATTCAGGTTTAGTTATGGACTGCCTGCTAACAAGGGGCACACAACAGTGTACTTGAGTGGTGGTGGGTCAGGTGAGTGTAAGGAAATGACTAGGAAACACTGGTGATGTCCTTTGTGAAAGGTCATGGGGTGAAAGTTCACTTAGAAGTCAGTCTTGCATAAACATGACAGCAAAACTCCTTTAGAAACGAAATTACTGGTTATAGCTAACTTTTACCTGAATTTAATACTTTAAAATAACTTTAGGTTCTCTTCTTGAATATAAATCTTGGTTTACTATCTTAGGGTTTCTATTGCCGTAACGAAACACCAAGACTAAAAAGCAAGTTGAGAAGACAGAGTTTATTTGGCTTACACTTCCACATCACTATTCATTATTAAAAGAAGTTAGGACAGGAACTCAAATGTGCAGGATCCTGGAGGCAGGAGCTGATGCAGAGGCCACTGAGGGGTGCTACTTAATAGCTTGCTCAACATGGCTTGCTCAGCCTGCTTTCTTATAGAACCCAAGACCACCAGCCCAAGGATGGCACCTCCCACAATGGGCTGGGCCCTCCCACACTGATCACTAATTGAGAAAATGCCTTACAGCCAGATTTTTTAAAAATTTATTAATTAATCAATTAATTAATTAATTAATTTCCTCCCAGCCCAATCACAGTTTCCCCTTCCTCCATCCTCTCCTCCTAGTCCCTACCCCAGTCCCTCTCCCATCCCACTCTCCCATCCACTCCCTTTCTCTTCCCTTCAGGAAAGTGCAGTCCTTCCCTGTATATCAGCCAGTCATAGGATATCAAGGTGCAGCAAGACTAGGCACCTCCTCTCCTATTAAGGTTGGACGGGGCAACCCAGCAGGAGGAAAGGGTCCCGAGAACACGCAACAGAGTCAGAAACAGACCCTGCTCTCTCTGCCAGAAATCCCACAAGAAGACCAAGCCACACAATTAAAACACATGTGCAGAGAGCCCAGATCAGTCCCATGCAAATTCTCTGGTTGGTGATTCAGTCGCTGTAAGCCCCTATGAGCTCAGGGTCAGTTGACTCTGTGTTTTCCCGTGGTGTCCTTGGTTCCTCTGGCTCCTATAATCCTTCCTCCCCATCTTCTGGAGTATTTCCTGAGGTCCACCTAATGTTTGACTGTGGGTCTCTACATCTCTTTCCATCAGTTGATGACAATTGGGCTAGGCACTGATCTATGAGAATAGCAGACTATCATTAGGAATCATCTTATTGACTTGTTTTTCTTTTTTGCCAGTCATGTTTGGTTCTATCCTAGGTCTCTGGGTTGTCCAGCCTCTGGGTCCTGGCCCTCAAAGCATTGCTAGGAGTGGGTCCCGTTTTATAGTATGGGTCTCAAGCTGGACCAGTCATTGGTTGGCCATTCCTATAATTTTTGCTCATGCTTTTTATCCCAACATTTGGGTCACAGAGGCAGACAGATGTCTGTGAGTCCAAGGCTATCCTGGTCTACAGAGCTACAACCAGATCTTACAGATGCATTTCCTCAATTGTGGCTCCTTCCTTTCTGATGACTATAGCTTGTGTCAAGTTGACAGAAACCAGCCAGTACAGTTAACCAAATTCTCTCTCTCTCTCTCTCTCTCTCTCTCTCTCTCTCTCTCTCTCTCTCTCTCTCTCTCACACACACACACACACACACACACACACACGTTTTCCATCACAAAGTAAGAATAACTTCAGAAAACGACTTGAACATGATTCAAAAGAAGCACTTATGGACAAGCAGAGATTAATATCAGTAAATTTTTCATCTGAGAACAAAAATGATTTAAGCAAGGCACACCCTCTTTCAGTTTATAACTCCAGCACATAAGATTATTTGACATCAACTGACAAGGCAAATTCACATTTTTTTGGTTATTTCAAAGGCACTAGTGGAAAGTCAGGGATAAGGGTTAACATAAAAATATGTCCACAATTAATAAGAATGTGGTCAGTTCACAGAATATTGCTGAGTGGGCTCTTATGCATTTTAAATATATCATGATGTTGAATGCTAAGCTGTCAAATAATTTCAAAATAAGTGTTGACACTACATTTAATGAATAACTAAATGGATTTAATATTTTTTGTATTAACCAATTTGGAAAGAAACTAGCTATAGCCAAATTTGTGTATTGTGTAATTCGCATATTTTTGAGTCTAGTAAATGTAGCTACCAAGAATACATAGTTTTTAAAAAAGCTACCATGCCTCTTGCTCTTTTAGATTGCTCTGCTGCATTTTGAGGAGATTTAAAAATGGGAACTCGGTGTGCATCCAACACCAACTGTTGCTCATTCTGCCGTTGCCTCCACTTTGCAGAGGAGCTGCTTTGAAAAGGAACACATTAGGAATGCATCAAAATATGTCATGCAAGGGGAATAAGTATTCTTTTTACCAAAACCTCATTGCAAACATTTCTTGTGTGCCCAGCAGAAGAAAACACCTCTTTTGAAACCTTAGTAGCTATCCACCACTTTGTCCACAATCTTGCTGTATCTCAGCAATTGGGGTGGATCACAGAGGAGGACCAGGTTTAATGATCAGGTTTTGTCTCATTGGAAAAAAAAAACCCTGAAAATCAACAGAGTTGGGTTGTTTGTAAGAATGTGGCATGGATGAGGAGGGTCAGACAGAGTACCACTTTCCCATAATTGTTCTCTTCCCCCTTTCACGTATGTCTCAATAATCCACCTGCCACTTCAGCCTGAAAGGTATCAAAACCAATCATCAAATTTGTTTCTCAAATATGAACTGGGAGATTTCTTTCAGAAATCTTAAAAAAAATCAAAATAGAATATATCTTAAACCACAGAACTTGGGGCAAATCGATGAACATAAATCTGGGTGCCAAAGAATCTCTGAGAACTTTGAGAAGAAAATTGAATATACAAGTGTTTATGCCGTCAGTACTCAAACACTTATTTCCAAAGTGAGTAAAATGTGCCAGGGGCATTGCAACCCCTTTGTTTTATTGTTTCCAATATTTCAATAGTCAAGTATACATTTGTATATTTATTTTGCATAGACCAAAGTGTTCTGCTTTCTCACTAAATTCTGGCAGTTATTGCGTTGCATACCTACAGAAATGCAAACATACATGTTTACTCATACATGTAACCGAAGTTGCATGTATATTGTGTTTTGAAGTCAGTATGCATGCCTAAGCCAATGTACAACCTAATGCTACTTATGTTGAAATTTACAAAAATACTTTCATATTTTATATAGTTTTATGGATTTAATTATTCAACTTTATGTTTCAAGATGCACCTATGGTTTTGCAAATAGCTTTGTTGAATTTGTTTTAACTGCTTTGTAGTAGCCGATGCAGCAGCTACAACACCACCAATCAAATGTCTTTTGATCTAACTTCCATATTTTATTATTATTGTTTGTGTGCCAACAAATATTCTTCTTTTATTTAAATAACATATTTTTTCATTTATTTTACATTACATACTGATTGCAATTTCCCCTCCCTCATCTCTTCCCATTCCACCCCCCCAACTTTTTATCTACCCCCCCTTCCCATCCACTCCTCCTCTGTCTACATTCAGAAAGGGGCAGGCCTCCCATGGGTTTGAACAAAGCACATCACATCAAGCTGAGGCAGGACCAATCTCTTCCCCTTGTGTCAAGCCTGAGCAAGATAATCCAGCATGGGGAACAGGTTTCCAAAGCCAGCTAAGGGCCAGGGATAGGTCCTGACCTCACTGCTAGGAACCTTACAAAGAGACCAAGCTACACAACTGCCCTACACGTGAGCAGGGTCTAGGTTGATACCATGCAGGCTCCCCAACTGTTGGTCTGGAGTCCATGAGCTCCCACAAGCTCCGGTCAGCTGTCTCTGTGGGTTCCCCCATCATGACCCCTGTCTTATACAATCCCTCCTCCTCCTTTTTTTTTTTCAGCAAGACTCCTAGAACTCAGCCCAGTGCTTGGCTGTGGATCTCTGCATCTGCTTCCATCAGTTACCGGATAAAGGCTCTAAATGACAATTAGGGTAGTCACCAATCTGATTACAGTAGATGGCCAGTTCAGGCACCCTCTCCACCATTGCTAGGAGTATTAGCTGGGGGTCATCCTTGTGGATTCCTGGGGGTTTTCCTGGAACCAGGTTTCTTCTTAACCCCATACTGGCCCCTCTATCAAGACATGACTTTCATTGCTCCCCTCCTCTGTCTTGCCCCCAATCCATCTCCCACATCCAGCCCACCCAACCCGCTCCCTCAAGTTCCCATCCCTTCATTCCCCAACCCTATTCCCAGTTTACACAAGATATTTCTTCTATTTCTCCTTCCCAGGGAACTCCATCCTACTTGGGTCCCTCCTTATTATTTATCCTCTCTGGGGCTGCGAATTGCAGGTTGGTTATCCTATATTTTACTCCTAATGTCCACGTATGAGTGAGTACATACCATGTTTGTCTCTCTGGGTCTGGATTACCTCACTCAAAATGGTTTTTTTTCTAGTTCCATCCACTTATTTGCAATTTCATGAGGTCATTGTTTTTTTATGGCTGAGTAATACTTTATTGTGTAACAAATGAAAGATCTGCAAGACAAGAACTTTAAATCTTTAAAGAAAGAAATTGAAGAAGATACCAGAAAATGGAAAGATCTCCTAAGCTCATGGATAGGTAGGATTAACATAGTAAAAATGGCTATCTTTCCAAAAGCAATCTCCCAATTCAGTGCAATTCCCATTAAAATCCCAACACAATTCTTCACAGACCTTGAAAGAACAATACTCAACTTTATATGGAAAAACAAAACAAAACAGGATAGGTAAAACAATTCTTTACAATAAAGAAAATTCTGGAGGCATCACCATCCCTGACTTCAAGCTCTACTATAAAGCTATAGTAATAAAAACATCTTGGTATTGGCATAAAAACAGACGTGTGGATCAATGGAATCAAATTGAAGACACTGACATTAATCCATACACCTATGAATACATGATTTTTGAAAAAGAAGCCAAAATTATACAATGGAAAAAAGAAAGCATCTTAAACAAATGATGCTGGCATAACTGGATGTCAACACGTAGAAGAATGCAAATGGATCCATGTCTGTCACCGTGCACAAAACTCAAGTCCAAGTGAATCAAAGACCTCAATATAAATCCAGATGCACTGGACCCAATACAATAGAAGAGAAAGTGGGAAGTAGCCTTGAGCACATTGGCACAGGAGACTACTTCATGAATATAACACCAGTAGCACAGACACTGAGAGCGACAATTAATAAATGGGACCTCCTGAAACTGAAAAGCTTCTGTAAGGCAAAGGACAGTCAATAAGACAAAATAGCAGCCTACAGAATGGGAAAAAAAATCTTCACCAACACCACATCTGACAGAGGGCTGATCTCCAAAATATATAAAAACTCAAGAAACTAGATATCAAAATACCAATTAATCCAATTTAAAAAATGGGATACAGATCTAAACAGAGAATTCTCAACAAAAGAATCTCAACTGGTGGAAAGACACTTAAGGAATTGCTCAACAGTCTTAGTTATCAGGAAAATGTAAATCAAAATAACTCTGAGATGCCATCCTAACCTGTCGGAATGGCTAAGATCAGAAACACTGAAGACAACGTATGCTGGAGAGGATATGTAGCAAGGGGAATACTCCTCCACTGTTGGTGGGAGTGTAAACTTGTACAGCCACTTTGGAAATCAATATGGTAGTTTCAGTTTCTCTGAAAATTGTGAATCAATTTACCTCAAGAGCCAGCTGTACCAATCTTGGTCATATACCCAAAAGATGCTCAATTATATCATAAGAACACATGCTCAACTATGTTCATAGCAGCATTATTAACTATAGCCAGAACCTGGAAAAAACTGACAAATATTCTTATGTAAGTCATTTTCTACATATAAGCAAATTTTAAGGTCCTATATGAAAAGCAGAATTATTAGTTTGTGTAGCATATGAATTTGAACTCTACAAAATAATATCAAGTTTTTCAAAAAGAAGTCCAAGATGGCAAACTCAACAGGGACACATCACATGTGCTCTGACACACACCCTGAGTTATTTTATGCCTCAATTTTTGACATGGTACTACATGTGCATGCTTATAAATAAATGAATCAATTAGTAATACTCATTACTTCTTTACTCTGTAGTTTGAGCTATATGTCATTTTTGCAGATTTAAGAACTTTTATGAGTGCCTACTATGAGTTGAGAGTGGCTGACTGTGCTGTAGATTGAATATGGTAAAAAGTGACTTCAAGCACAGGCTCTCATCACATTTAAATTCTACTAGAAGATGAGACACAATAGTTCCATGAATTGTTTAATAAACATGGAGAAAAAGTTCCCCTGGGAAGACTAAGATGAGAATCTTGGAGTCCATAGCTGATTCATATTTTAAAGAGAGTAGTGAGAGTCAACTTTTCATAGTTCTACATAGGACACTGCTGGAAGAAGAAGGGTCTGAGATGTCTGAGGAACAGCTAAGATGCTATGTCCCAGAAGGAAATGAATGAAAGAGTAAGAGACGACGATGAGATGGACTGGTGGGCCAGGTCATTGAACACCTAGTGGGCCATGCTAAGAACATCTGGAAGGTCATGTTAAAAGTACCTGGTAGGCCATGCTAAGAACAACTAGAAGGTCATGTTAAGAACATCTGGTAGGCCATGCTAAGAACATCTGGTAGGCCATGTTAAGAATACCTGGTGGGCTATGTTAAGAGTGTCCATTAGCTGGGTGAAATGTGAATCTATGGAAGTGAGCAAGAACTGACATGGTCTGAGGCTGGTGGAACATGAAGACCATTTAAATTTTTTGAGAAATAGGGAAGACTACTGTAGTTGTATTAAGGTCTTTCAAAGACCTTTGTGCTAAAAGATTTGTCTTTAGCCTAATTACATTTAAACTATCACAGTAATAAAAAATACAGGCATGTATATAAACACATGTTAATTTATATTATATATGTGCATATGTGTGTGTGTGTGTGTATGTGAGAGAGAGTGGGGCAGGGAGAGAAAGAAGTAGAGCCTAGTGGAGTTCTAATGGCAACTGGGAGCATGACCTCAAATTGACATTGTAGAACCAAAGATCCTTTTGCTTCTCTTTGCATCCTGGACATGAGATGAATAGTCTTGCAACATGCCATGATGGACTGCCTCCCATAGTGTAAAAGTGCCACCTGATGTCTTCAAAACTATGGATCAAAACAAATAGTCCTTTTCTCTTTATAAGATGATTGTCTTGATATTTGTTGTAGTCACAGAAAGCTAAAACAAAGGCAGTGACAGTTTGGCAAAGATGATAAAAGTTGAGTTGATAAAAATCGAGGAGAGCATTTTACTTTTAACACAGCTGTTGCTGTTATACCCTTGAACACAGAATATCTCTTCATTGGAGTATTCTTTAATAGTTTTCAGTAATACAAACCTTTCTACAACTATATTTATATCTTTTGTATCTGTTGTCATTAGTGCCCTTTTATCTCTGTCTTATTCTTACTCCATTTTCTTTAATTTTTCTGTTTTCTGCTTGTATACTTAGATGCTTAGACATGGCTATGCGCCCCCCCC
>CABHPR010095845.1:0-38434 GCA_902168415.1 Peromyscus melanophrys
TTAAGAGCAGGCCTTGTTGGGGCGGGGGATATAGCAGCAAAGAGAACAGAGAATATGTTTTTAAAGCATAAGACTGGAAGATGCATCACAGTGAGAAATTTAGTAGAGAATATCTCTATTCTTTACAGGAATTGTCTATGTGGTTTATGCAGTAAATGCATTCATCAATGCCTCTGAATTAGTGAAATGGAAAGAAATACTTTTTTTTCCTTCTATTTTCAGAACCCAAACAATCACAGTAAAATCATTAGGAATCAGAATTAAAAATAGTAATTGTGAGATAGGTAAGTTTCACAACCAACAAATTATTTAGGTTAAGCACCTGTTAGTAAAATTCAAATGCACAAATTCAAGAGAACAATAAATGGTTCTATGAATACAAGGAGAAAAGGATCCACAGGTACACAGTAGATGAGAATTAAGTCTTATATCTCATAAAAGACGTCTTTGCACCACGCATCAATCTATGAATTCCCACACCAAGCCCAAAGTCAATCCACTGTCTTGCTGAGTGCTGTCTAGGGGTGAACTCCTGCAGGAAGAAGAGGCGGAGAGATAGGAGCTGCTTTCTCTCTCATACAACAGCACATGGACCACATTGAGGACACGGGCCTTGAACGGTGCCACACTATATGGAGAGGGAGTTCCGGACTGTTATTAAAATTGGTTGTGTGATGTGGGAGTCACAAGGAAAAGCTAACGAGGCTCATTTCTTCCTTTCAAGATTTAAAAACTAATCATTGAGTATTGATTATTATAAGCAAGGCAGCATAGCCTGAGTATATTTGTCTGTTTGCTCTTTGTAAAGACAAGGGAAGAAATGAATTTGAACTTCAGTGGGCAGAACGTGCCAGAAGAGGGAAAGAAAGACAGAGCAGAGTCCTGTTGGAACCAGAGCTCTCTCTCGCGTCCTCTCTACTTCGGCTTGTAGCAGGCACCCCCATGACTGGAGATGGAAATTTCTGAGGGGGACTTGTGTGTCACCGGCAAGACAGAAAGCAATTCTGGTACTAGCCAAGTTCACTGACTGGCTCTGAAGCAGTGGCTGCCACCCATCGGGAGCTTTGTTGTGCCCAGCTGCTTCTTCCTCCCAGCCAGGCAGTGGCGAGCTTCTCTAGCCAGCACACCTCCTCCCCACAGTCGGTTCCCAGCTGCAGGCACTGTTATATTGCTTTGCTCTCTGTTTCCACATGAATTTGGAACTTTCCGGCTTCCTGTTTCCTGTGTCCTGCTGGGTCCTCACACATCCCCCTTAGATATAAAAAACACTCCAAAAGAATGTGAGGGAACAAACTGTGATGGGAAGCGCTTTAGTACAGCCCTTGCTGTGTGTAAAATTCCATCCTGCCTCAGAGATGTGAGGCATGCTATCACATTTTTAAACCTTTCCTATGTTAATGAAATCAATTTTTGAAAAAGACTCAGAAATTCATCTTGGAATAGAGAGAAACTTTGATACAAATTTTATGAAGTCAAAGATGTTTCCTGGACTCTCATTAGTTTAAAGTTAGAGAAATTATATTTAACAGTCAACTGTGTACTTTCATTCTTTCCCTTTTTTTTTTTGGATTATTCTGAAAGAAAAAAAAAAGATTAGTGAATTTTTCATCTAAGATTTACTCCTCTCTACTTGTGACAGACACAAAAGGGGAAGCTGTGGAACATGATGAGATCTTAATATATTGGCTTCATTGCCAAAGGTTGAAGTAAATGCCAAAGCAACAGCTCATATCAAATCTAACTTCCAGATAATTCTAGAAAGGAATATCTACCTGTTCTAACCCCTGTGCTTTCACCTCCCTCCCATCTTTCAATTTTCCTTCCTACTCCTTTCCTTGTATCTTCACACCAAGTAGATTCAGACCAAGCATGCAAAACTATTAAATGCATATTGTTTGTCTAATTCCTTCTTATTATTTTCCCATATATAACCTGGCTTTAATCTTTAAATAACTATTTAATACAGGACCACATGCCATTAGAACCATATTATTATTTGAACAAAAAGAGCAAGCCATCAGATGATTGAACAGTTTCCCCAAGAACTCAGTAATTTCAGAACCCAGATCTTTCCATCAAGATATTCATCTCTCCTATGAATTTATTTAAACATTCTATCAATATATTCAAAAGCTATGCACATGTTATCCCATATTATTAATACTTTTTTATTTTTATAGACAACTTGCTTTTTCCATCTATGTATTATATTTAAGGTTCTATTGTCTTTCAAATTCTTTTAAACGAAGGTGCATTCTTTTCCTAAAGTCATAAATTATTAAAATTCTTTAAGTCCTAGGAAAAATATTTTGGCCCTAAGGTCAGACATTGGTGAGTAAAAAACAGATAAGAATAACATCTCTCCTCCATAACACAAGGAAGCTGAGTGAGCACAATATTCAGTAAGAGGCTGTATTACTAGGGAGATTAAAAATTAGAGTCTAATTGACCCAGAGAATGTTACACATATCTATTCAATGTTTAAGGACATTGGTGTTACCTATACCACTTCAAAATGTTAAGGGATATTTTTAGGATTAAATGGTTTCATATAATGATTGACTAATTTACTCTGTATATACAAAAATCAACTAATTTAAAAGTATCAAACTAATGCACTGTTCCTCTCTGTTAAAGCACAGATCCTTTATTTGACTGCTACAATGGGACATGAAAACCCCTTGCCACAGCACTAAGCACCAGGCCTTGACAGTTATGAAGCCCCAGGTTTCAAATAACCAACTCATGCAATGAGCACAGGACCTGGTCCCACTGCCTGGATGCCTCCCAAACAGATCAAGCCAATCAACTGTCTCACCCATTCAGAGGGCCTGATCCAGTTGGGGGCCCCTCAGCCATTGGTTCATAGTTCATGTGTTTCCATTCATTTGGCTATTTGTCCCTGTGCTTTATCCAACCCTGGTCTCAACAATTCTCGCTCATATAGACCCCCTCTTTCTTGCTAATTGGACTCCCGGAGCTCCACAGGGGGCCTAGCCGTGGATCTCTGCTTCCAGATCCCTCAGTCATTGGATGGGGTTTCTAGCATGACAATTAGGGTGTTTGGTCATCCCATCACCAGAGTGGATCAGTTTGGGCTTTCTCTCAACCATTGCCAGCAGTCTATTGTGGGGGTATCTTTGTGGATTTCTGTGGGTCTCTCTAGCACTTTGCTTCTTCCTATTCTCATGTGGTCTTCATTTATCATGGTCTCCTATTCCTTGTTCTCCCTCTCTGTTCTTGATCCAGCTGGGGTCTCCTGCTCCCCCAAGCTCTCTTTCCCTCGACCCTCACCCTTCATTTCCCCCACTTATGTCCAGGCTGTTCATGAAGATCTCATCCATTTCTCCATCATTGGGCGATCCCCGTGTCTTTCTTGGGGTCCTGTTTTCCAGGTAGCCTCCCTGGTGATGTGAGTAGCAGTCCAGTCATCCTTGCTCCATATCTAGTATCCTTCTATGAGTGAGTACATACCATGTTTGTCTTTCTGAGTCTGGGTTACCTCACTCAGGATGATTTTTTTCTAGATCCATCCATTTGTCTGCAAACCTCATGATGTCATTGTTTTTCTCTGCTGAGTAGTATTCCATTGTGTATATGTACCACATTTTATTTATCCATTCTTCAGTTGTAGGGCATCTAGGTTGTTTCCAGGTTCTGGCTATTACAAACAATGCTGATATGAACATAGCTGAGCAAGTGCTGTTGTGGTATGATTGAGCATTCCTTGGGTATATGCCCAAGAGTGGTATAGCTGGATCTTGGGGGAGATTGATTCCCAATTTTCTAAGAAAGCACCATATTGATTTCCAAAGTGGCTGTACAAGCTTGCATTCCCACCAGCAGTGGAGGAGAGTTCCCCTAGCTCCACATCCTCTCCAGCATAAGGTGTCTTCAGTGTTTTTGATCTTAGCCATTCTGACAGGTGTAAGGTGGTATCTCATAGTTGTTTTGATTTGCATTTCCCTGATAATTAGGGATGTTGAGCAATTCCTTAAATGTCTTTCAGCCATTTGAGTTTCCTCTGTTGAGAATTCTCTGTTTAGTTCTATTGCCCATTTCTTAATTGGACCGTTGAGCATTTTGATGTCTAATTTCTTGAGTTCCTTATATATTCTGGATATCAGTCCTCTGTCAGATGTGGGGTTGGTGAAGACCTTTTCCCATTCTGTAGGCTGTCGCTTTGCCTTGTTGACCATATCCTTTACTCTACAAAAGCTTCTCAGTTTCAAGAGGTCCCATTGATTGATTGTTTCTCTCAGTGTCTAAGCTACTGGTGTTATATTTAGGAAGTGATCTCCTATGCCAATGCGTTCAAGACTACTTCCTACTTTCTCTTCTAGCAGGCTCAGAGTAGCTAGATTTATGTTGAAGTCCTTGATCCACTTGGACTTAAGTTTTGTGCACGGTGATAGATATGGATGTATTTGCAGCCTTCTACATGTTGATATCCAGTTATTCCAGCACCATTTGTTGAAGATGCTTTCTTTTTTCCATTGTAGAGTTTTGGCTTCTTTGTCAAAAATTTTATGTTCATAGGTGTGCAGATTAATGTCAGGGTCTTCAATTCGATTCCATTGGTCCACATGTGGGTTTTTATGCCAGCAACAAGCTGTTTTTATTACTGTAGCTCTATAGTAGAGCTTGAAGTCAGGGATCGTGATGCCTCCAGAGGTTGTTTTATTGTACAGGATTCTTTTGGCTGTCCTGGGTTTTTTGTTTTTCCATATGAAGTTGAGTATTATTCTTTCCAGGTCCATGAAGAATTATGTTGGTATTTTGATGGGGATTGCTTTCCAGACAGAAACTTAAACAGAGAAATGCTAGAACTAAATGATGTCATGAATCAAATAGACCTAACATATCTACAGAACATTTCACCCAAACACAAAAGAATATACGTTCTTCTCAGTAGCTCATGAAACTTCCTCCAAAATTGATCACATACTTAGACACAAAGTAAGCCTCAACAAATAAAAGAAAATTGAAATAACCCCTGTAGCTAGAGTTTTCCTGCCTGGCCCACGGTCAGGATAAATCTTTGTCACCCGCCAGTCCCACAGCCGCTCAGACCCAACCAAATAAACACAGAGACTTATATTGCTTACAAACTGTATGGCCGTGGCAGGCTTCTTGCTAACTGTTCTTATATCTTAAATTAATCCATTTCTATAAGTCTATTCCTTGCCACGTGGCTTGTGGCTTACCGGCATCTTCACATGCTGTTTGTCATGGTGGCGACTGGCAGTGTCTCCTCAGCCTTCCACTTCCCAGAATTCTCTCCTCCTTGTCCCGCCTATACTTCTTCCTGCCTGACCACTGGCCAATCAGTGTTTTATTCACTGACCAATAAGCAACATGTTTGACATACAGACCATCCCACAGCACTTCCCCTTTTCTTTTTTTTCAAAAAGGAAGATTTTAACATTAACATAGTAAAATTACATATAATTTGGGAATTTGGGTGTAGCTTCTCTTGCTACTTCCTGCTGGAGGGGGGCGCTGTATCTTATGGGGACACAAAGAAAATTTTAGGATTATGGAGTAGTCCATGAGGCTGTATTGTCTGAGCCAGTTGCCTTCAAACTGTTCTGGATGTTGGATCATCTGGGCCATGGTGTCATCGGAGACCTTTCAGGGGGTCTTGGCTGGTCAAACCTGATGTATCTTAATCTGGAATAAATCCATAGCCTCTGGCTTTCTGTGGAAACAAAAGCAGAGCTTTCTTATCAAAGCAACATATCCTTACATCCAAATTTTGAAGTCAGGGTATCTTTAAAATATACATATTGGTTTAACTCAGCTTCCTTTACAATCAAATATCTCTCTGCAGTTAAGAATCCCAAAGACAACACAATGCAGATTCTCTGTGTGATATCCATCTTTACGTGGCTTATATTTTTTTATATTACCTTGAGTCTATTGCTTTAAACTGCAGCATTCTAAGACTGAAACGGCGCTATGGCTGCTGGCTCCGCCCACCTCAGCTTCCCAACATGGCGGTGATACGTTTACCACCAGCTCTGGGAGCCTTCGTGGGTCTATGCTTCTGTCAAAGCAGCATTTAGCCCAGAAACCTCTTTTTTTGTTTTGTACTAGTAAAGGCTAAATCCACCATGCAGTTTAATGTGCCACTGGCAGACGCCTCATTCCCGCCATACTGCAGGTCGAGTGCGCACGCCAGGAACCCGCCATAGTGACTCAAACACACAGGCTGCCACTAACTTGAAAGAGACAACTAGGAACTGTTTTTAGCTCTGTTTTAGTATCTTTTTTCTCAGGTTTTAGGTGGAAACTCTTGCCCCACGTTGGGCGCCATTTGTAGCTAGAGTTTTCCTGCCTGGCCCACGGTCAGGATAAATCTTTGTCACCCGCCAGTCCCACAGCTGCTCAGACCCAACCAAATAAACACAGAGACTTATATTGCTTACAAACTGTATGGCCGTGGCAGGCTTCTTGCTAACTGTTCTTATATCTTAAATTAACCCATTTCTATAAGTCTATTCCTTGCCACGTGGCTTGTGGCTTACCGGCGTCTTCACATGCTGTTTGTCATGGTGGCGACTGGCAGTGTCTCCTCAGCCTTCCACTTCCCAGAATTCTCTCCTCCTTGTCCCGCCTATACTTCTTCCTGCCTGACCACTGGCCAATCAGTGTTTTATTCATTGACCAATAAGCAACATGTTTGACATACAGACCACCCCACAGCAAACCCCTTAATCCTATCAGACCACCATAGATTAAAGCTGAATCACAACAACAACAAAAATAACAGAAAGTTTATAAACACATAGAAAATGAACAACTCACTACTGAATGAAAAATGGATAAAGACAAAAATTAAGAAAGAAATTAAACTAAAGGAAAATGAAAGCAAAACATACCCAAATTTATGGACCACACTGAAGGAAGTTCTAAGAGGTAGGTTCATAGCACCAACCACAAACACTTCTTTAAAAAAAAAAGGAATAAAGAGACTTCATAGTAATAACTTGATGGCACACTTGAAGGTTCTAGAACAAAAGGAAAAAGTCACAACCAACACAAATAGATGGCAAGAAATCATCAAACTCAAATCAATAAAGCAGAAACAAACAGCAACAACAAAATCTATACAAAGTCAATGAAACAAATAGTTGATTCTTTGAGAAAATCAGTAAGATTGACAAACCCTTATCCAAACTAACTAAAAGAAGGAGAAAGAATATCCAAATTAATAAAATTAGAGGCAAAAAGGGAGACATAACAACAGATATTGAGGAAATCCAGAGAATCATAAGGGCACTCTTTAAAAATTCGTATTCCATCATTTGGAAAACCTAAGTGTGGGCCTAAGAGAAAACAAATTAGTATTGTTCTGCTACAGGAATGTAACAATAAAATGACTCCTAATGACATTTCTCTATGCTCATCTATCAGGTCTTCCTCAGCTGTCATCTGAGACAATTCCTCCTACAGTAGATGGGAACAAATACAGAGACCCACAGGAAGACATTATGTAGAAAGTGAGAGACCTTGGTGTGCTGATATTGTGTTCTCCAAAATATTGTGCATCCTAATAAACTTATCTGGAGTCAGAGAACAAAATAGTCATAGATATAGAGGCCAGAAAATGGTGGCACACACACCTTTAAACCTAGCATTCCGGAGGCAGAGATCCATCTGGATCTCTGTGAGTTCAAAGCCACACTGGAAACAGCTAGGTGTAGTAACAAGAGCCTTTAATCCCAGGCAGTGATGGCAGGAAGCAGAAAGGTATTTAGGGCATGAGGACCAGGAACTTGAGTCTGGTTAAGCTTTTAGGCTTTTGAGCAGCAGTTCAACTAAGATACATTTGGATGAGGAAACAGTGAATCAGCTGAAGAATTGGCAAGGTCTGAGGTGGCTGTGGCTTGTTCTGCTTCTCTGATCTTCCAGCGTTCACCCCAATACATGGCTCCAGGTTTGTTTTTATTAATAAGACCTTTTAAGATTCCTGTTACACCTTGGAGGAACACACAGCCCTAAGTGGTATGTCTCCATCAATTCACTCCCCTTTGGGCTCAGGGAACCTCACAGAAAGAGGAGGCAAAAAACAAAACAAAACAAAACAAAACAAAACAAAAAAACTGTAAGGGCCAGAGAGGACAGAGAACACATATGAATTCACAGGGACTGTGGTGAAAGCAAAAAGTCTGCATGGGTCTGCACCAGATGCAGTCACAGAACTGAGAAAAGTGGACACAAGCCCCCATCCATAACCCAGAAGCCATCTCCAACTAACAACTGTTCAAAGTGGAAAAATCAGGTTTCTCCGATGGAGTGTAACCGGGCATACAAACTACTCTTAAGGGCAGGCCCCATGCCCAGCAGTAGATGTCAACACAAAGCACACTCAGAGGTATTTTTTGGAAATTTTTTAAATTTCATAATGCTTTGTCTGGACTTCTCTTTTTCTTTTATTTTTTAAACCTCATAGATCTTTTGCTCATATATTATGGTTTCTGATTTTGTTTGTATGTGTTTTATGTGTGTGTGTCTCTCAGTGTTATGTGTTTCTTGTGCTTTTTCTTTGGCTCTTCTTTTTCTGTTGGTTTTGTTTCTGGTTTGTTTTTCTTTTATTTCATTATTACTTTTAGATACATTTTTATTCTAATGAGAAAGAAAAAGAAAGGGTGTGGATTTGGGTGGGTAGGAAATTGGGGCCATTGGGGGGGTCCAGGGGAGGGAGAAACAATCAAAATATACTATATGAAAAGAATCTATTTTTAATTAAAAAAATAAAATAAATATTTAAAGCAGGGAGAATTTCCATGAGGCAGTGATGTAAACTTTGCAGATGGACTAGAAGGCTGAACTAGGTTCTGTTGGATTCTTGATGGTTTACATAAAGCTAATGTATCATAAATTGTTTTGACATGCTGTACAGCCATAGATGGCTGGTGCCTAGGATGTCACAGGAACTGACTAGCTGCTTGTAAAACAAACGAAAATTACTGTAATTGAAAGGAAATTATTAGCTACAAGACAAGAAAGATTTCTGAACAATAAACACATACTTGGAATAAACCGTGTCAAACGCAAAAGTTGAAAAGACTTCCCAGTGAAGTAAATGCCATTAGGAAATCCTGAGCCCTGATAAAGCCCAGAATTTTACATTGGATTGAAGAAAATAGGGTTGGAAGGGAGTCATAGTGATCAGTTAGAGAGAGAGAGGTGAGATAGAAAAACAAGATGTCATGAAAGTCAAGGGAGAGGGTACTTAAGGATGCAACAGGAAGGATGGGGAAATCTCTCTGACAGCACAGAGCCATTCAACCAAGAGGAGCTCATTACTGTCCTTAGTAAGGAATACAGTGGTGAGAGGAAGGGAGACAGATTGCAACAGATTGAAAAGTGGGTTGGAAAAAGTTACAATAACTCTAGGGAGAATTGGCTGTCACAGAAGGAAGAAAATAGGTCAGTAATTACAGGAAGTAAAAGATGACATTTAAAATTAGTTCAAAAACCACCTCATCAATATATAAGTAGTTTAAAACCATATTAATCATAATTGTTTATGTCTGTAAATATTTACTAAATAAATTGATATCTTTAAAAATGCCTAGCTCCATAACAGGGAATTCATACCTGGTACTGAAAGTCCAGTAAAAAAAAATATGGCTAAGGATGTCTTATACATTAGGGGAAACAATGTTTTCTTAGCTGGATTATCATAATGCCAACCTACCGTCTACCTTCTAAATATTTGTATTTATATCCATAGACAAACCCTCAGTGTATCTAGAGAAGCCACTCTGCATAAGGAACAACCCCGTGAACACAGAGAATATATAGCTGTTCAAGATGGTGAGAATTCCTGATAGTTAAGTGCTCAGGCCCAAAGAAAACATTCACATAGCTACCTCCAGTTTTGGGGGTCACTTTGGAAGAAGAATAAGCAAGAATATAAGAGCTGAAAGATAAGAGCAGCACTCTGAAACACTGACTTCTGGGCATGGCCTGGAATTCAGTCATGACCTCATAGCAGCTGTGGCTCCAAGCAATGGGCCAGTACTAGACTGGAGAAGATCCACAGGGCTCACCACTCCCTGCTGAAGTATTAGCTACTGGAGGGTTCTTGGAAAGGGGCAGTCATTGTCTACTCTTAGGCACCCACTGAAGTGTACAACACATTCCAAGGGAGAGCTCCAAATCCACTGTCACAGAAGTGACTCAGTGCACCAGGGGATGGGGTGGGGGAGGGGAGAGAGGAGGAAGAAAGGAAACTATAGAGGAAGGGAGTTGGCAAGTGTGGAAGGGAAAACAGAGAGTGGGAGTTTGAATTCACTTTACATGTATATGAAACTGTCAAAGAACAAATTTAATAGAAGATGACTATATTTTCAATTGATAAAGCTTATATATGAGCAAGGAATATTTGAAAAAGATAGCTATTTATTGAAATGAAAAGAGAAATGAAACATTCAGGACTCTATGTAAAGTCCCTACTTGGTCTTTCTAAATCACTACTGTAGCTGGAGATTTCTCCAGTCATGTCGGGGCCCACAGCCACTCAGACCCAAGTAAACACACAGAGACCTATATTACTTATAAACTGTATGGCCGTGGCAGGCTTCTTGTTATCTAGTTCTTATATCTTAAATTAACCCATTTCTATTAATCTATAAGTTGCCACGTGGCTTGTGACTTACAGGTACTTTACATCTTACTTCTCATGGTGGTGGCTGGCAGCGTCTCCTGACTCAGCCTTCCACTTCCCAGAATTCTCCTCTCTGCTTGTCCTGCCTATTCTTCCTGCCTGGCTACTGGCAAATCAGCGTTTTATTTATCAGTCAATCAGAGCAACACATTCACAGCATACAGAAAGAAAGACATCCCCAGCACTCTAAATCACTACCTTTAATTTTTCAAAGAAGTAATGAACTAGCTTGTTTTACTACATATCCCTTTTACGATATATTCAATTTCTATTAATATAATTAGTTATGTCTTTTCCTAGTACTTCACTTCAATGATGAATGTTTATGCTTAGTGAGTAGCAGCTTGAGTAACAAGGTTTCATTGCTTATTAGCATTAATTCCCAGGAGCGGTGCTTGATTAAATTCCTACTGATGGAAAATGGATTGCTTCCAGTTTTAAATACTGTGAGCAACGCACCTTTGAACATTCTTACATCTGTTTGGTTGGCAGTTGTTTTGTGTGTGTCTTTTTTGCAGATACATCTGGACTTCCATTTATTATAGTTACATAAGGGAGAAAGAATAACCAATTCCTATTTTGGTGAGGGAAGAAAGGAAGTTGAAACAGAATTTCACTGTATAGCCATCTGTTTTAACTCAATCCTTGTGCCTAGGCCTCCAAAGTGCTTGGATTACAGTTGTGTTCCTGGTAACATATTGGGTTGTTGATTGTGACCACATCCAGTTTTTAAAAAAATGTTACACATAAAGCCAAAATGTATGGACCCATCAATTTCCTATGTGCATATCAAATATAGTCTACTTCTCCTTTGGTAGGTATTGTTAGGGTTTAAGAACAGTATACGGTAAAGTTTCTATGATAATGACCTTTGTCTTTTGTATTTAATGGTGTGTTCAGGTTTGTGAGGATGCTGTATGTGTGGAGGTAAGAACACAGCTTCACCTCAGGAGTCATTTCCCAGCTGTGGTTTCTCAGGTGCTGGCCATCTTGTGTTTTGAAAAAGGGTGTTTTATTGGCCTAGAACTAAGCAAGTAGGCCAAGCTGGCTGGCCAGGGAGCCCCAGGGAGTTCTCAGCTTTCCCACCCAGTCCTGTGGTTACAAGCTCAGCCCAGCACTGCCATCTGGTCAGCATGGGCAGTAATAATCAGACTCAGGTGCCCATGCTTGCACAGTAAGCATTTTTCCAACTAAATTCTCACTTTTGCCATTTTTCCCTCATATTTTAAAATGATGGTATATTTTTTACCATATGATTATCCTTCCAATCTTTTGAAATACTCAATTTCACTTTAGAATCCTTTAAATAATCTCCATTCCATCTAGTTTGTGATTTAACTTTAACTGAAACACTTGTGAAAGCATTTTTCTTTTGATTTTTTAAACAATATTAAAATTTGAAATTGTTACTGAGTCTTCAGAAGGACCATCTTCTACACCTTTTCACTAAAATCCCTACAAATGAAATACAACATAAATGTATTAACTTAGCTCTCAGAGTAATACAATAATTCAAAGCTTAGTGATATCATTTATGTGTAACTCAGTAACGGAAAAATTGGACTTTTCTTCAAGCTGTTCTCTCTTTACAGCAGGTGTGGCTATGAGAGGGAGGGACAATGATGGATTCCGAGGCACTCATTCCTAATAGTCAGAGAATACAAACATATCTTTCTTGAGGGACATTATAAAGTTTGGACCTAATTATTTTAGTAAATAAGTGATGAGCAAGATATTTTGCTTTATAAATATCTGAAATAAGTTGGCATTCAGTCTCGACATTAATAATAATTTTTTGTGACATGCCAAGAAGCTGATAAACACAAAGTTGGATTCCCTAAGCAGTCCATTTTCCACAAAAGACGGAATTGTTGAATTATATTTCTTGTTTTTCTGCTGTAAACTCTTAGTTTTCAATTTGGGGCACAATTAGGAGTGTTATAAAAGATTTTTATGGTCTTTTTGCCCAGTCTCAGAGCCAATTATTGTGCTGTTTGTATATGCAGCAAATCGTTAAAATATTACTCATTTCCCTTGTTACTTGCTTCTTGCTAAAACTGTTATAATAAAATAAATTGTGGCTGCACTCACAGAGATTCACTTACAGTTTCCATAATGTACTCAACCGTCGATGAACAAAACTGCTCAGTTGAGTGTTGGAATAAAATTGAAGGGTGCATGAGCACTCCTCATTCCCCCAGGTACACTGTAACATTCAACTCGGTGTTTGGAAACTTGGTGGCTGAAACACTGCATCCTACAGGAAGGCACTCAGGAGGCAGAAGGCCTCATAGAATGGAAAAGTCCTCTTGACAGCATTCCCCTGTGTGGTGGTGCTAAGCCATACAAACAGAAATACCCAGAATGTACTTCACCATTGAAAAAATGTTCTCTTCCACCTTAAGTTTCAGGGCACAAGGAATAAAGCTGTAAAGCAGGGAAATGTTTGTGTAAGATCTTTTCTTCAGGACTTTGGTGCATGTTTCTTTTAGAATATTGTTTTCTCCCTACATTCCTTGACTCCAAAATAATTTCTTAACCACATATTCTCTAACAAAGAGACTAGGATGTGTAGTTGAAAGTCTTCTCTGGTCCCACCTGGTCACACTGGTCCACAGCTGCTTATAAAATAATCATTTAGACACTTAATATTATTTACAACTGCTCAGCCATTAGCTCAGGCTTATTACTGACTAGCTCTTACACTTAAATTAACCCATAGTTCTTATCCATATGGCTTGGTACCTTTTCTCAGTTCTGCCTTGTCATTTTGCTTCCTCTGTGTCTGGCTGGTGACTCCTCATTCCTCCCTTCCTTTTCCTAGCATTCTCCTAGTCTGCTGGCCCAGCCTATACTTCCTGCTTAACTACTGGCCAATCAGCGTTTTATTAAGCCAGTGTACAAGAGCATTATCCCACAGCAAGCAGGGAATTGTGAAAGATGTTTTGGATATAGAATCCACAGAAATGTTCACATTTCCTAAAACCCCAGACATGCACATTTTTTAATTGTCTTACTGGGTTAAAGCATACCTTTGCACTACATATTGCCCATAATTACTTTCATTCCTTTTCACTACCATATCCATCCTATTCAAATACTTAGAGCTATCTCATCTTCTTATTAATAATGACTTATATCCTACTAAAAATTAGAACTAAAAATATTCATGTAAAATATTTGTGATAAATGAGTTTACTCTGTACAGTGTGCTTTTTAAAAACACAAAAAAGTGAACTTTTACTTAGTTCAATCTTTTACATTGGTGTTATCCACACTCAGTCTCTGAATTTTCCATGTGTCAAGAAAGAAGAAATTTACAAAATTCATAGTTTTATTGTAGAAATCCATGTTTCTCTACCAAGCTCAATAGGAATATATGTTCCTATGTCTGAATGAAAATATCTTGTAAGGGTTTTGTTGTTGCTGCTGTTGTTGTCTATTTCATTATTTATTTCATTATTCCTGAAAGCTTACTCATGAATTGGAACTAATTCAAGTATTCAGTGACATTTTGGGCAAATTTAGATTTGATCTAAAAAACTAACAAAATATTCACAGTAAAATTAATTTTGCATGCCTGTAGGCAAAAGATGACCCTGTCCAGGAGGGGAAAAAAACAATAACAGAGTAATGGCTTTATCTCTAGTTGATTAAATTCTCAACTGCGTAGATGAGTTTTGCCCTTCCCAAAGGTTAGTGCTTCTACCTATCTATCATGTGAGACTTGGGGAAACCTTAGCTGCACAAGTGGCTAGGACAAGAAGACTGGAAGGTACCACTATCCCAAGTGAAGGAAAATGTAAATGGACATTTCTGTCCTGCCAGCAACTCCCAGATACCTGGCAGCCACTTCCCAAATTACCACACGGAGGCTTATATTAGTTATAAATGTTTAGCCATTAGCTCAGACTTATTACTAACTAGCTCTTACAGTTAAATTAACCCATTTCTATTCATCTATGTATTGCCACATGGTCCGTGGCTTTACCTGTCCTCCAGCATCTTACTTTTTGGGCAGCTCGCTCACATCTCTCTCAATTCTGCCCTTCTTCATCCCAGTCCTCAATTTGATTGGCCTGCCTAACTTTATCCTGCCTTCCTATAGGCCAAACAACTTTATTATTAACCAATGAGAGTAATACATATTCACAGCATACAGAAGGATAATCCCATAGCAGGAAAAGACAACACTTCAAAATAAAAGAAGAAAGAAAGAAAGAAAGAAAGAAAGAAAGAAAGAAAGAAAGAAAGAAAGAAAGAAAGGAAGGAAGAAAGAAAAAGAAAACCTCATTTTGTCTTCCATACAGCATTTCACAAGTCACTAATTGGCTCAACAAATAAAGCATCCTCTATTGACTAGACTTTACAGTAAGTGAGCTTGCAAGGACATCTCAGAATAATCTGTTCTCTAATTTTCACATCTCTTGAGACCAATTAAGATCAATGATCTTTTTTTCCCACTTGCTATGTGGTTACATTTTCCTATTTTCCCCCCTCCAAACCCTCTATACCATCCAGCTCACCCTCTTCCTGACTCCATGTCTTTTTGTTTTGTTCTACTTTATAACGCACTAAGTCCAGTTAGTGCTCCCCACAAAAGCATGAGTGTGAGGCCATCCACTGCAACATGGAAAACTTACCCCAACAGCCACCTCCTCAGAAGAGAACAATTCTCTCCCCTGTGACAGCTATCTACTGCCAATAGCTCCTCAGTATGGAGTGGGGTCTGATTACCAAATCTTGGCTGGCTTTATCCTGTGCAGGACTGGTGCAGATAACCACAGCTACTGTGAGTTCATGAGTGCAATAGCAACATCACAGCCAGGAGACAGCATTTCACAGAACTCCTCCCGACCCTCCTGCTCTTACCCTCTTTCTGTTGTCTCTTCATGGATGTTCCCTAGTTCTTATTTGGGGGTGGGGCTTGATACAGATGTTACACAAGAAAATAATGATTACATAGCTTGTGGTATGGCTTACATGGTTGCAATATTTTTCTGCTTTGTTCTTGAACTTCAGAAACTGTTGTCTTTGATCCTCAGCTCTAAAAATTTATGTCTAAACTTAAACAGGATAGACTTGCTTTGGTATGGGATTGTGAAATTACTAAGTGAGACCATGTGGACAGGAATCTAGCTTAGACAGTCTCTCTGCTGAAGAGGAGAAAGTTGTGGAGAGGTTTGAACAGAGTTAAGCATACTTCCAAGAATAAAAAAGAAACATGGGCAAGTTAAATTAAAAGATTATTAAGATTGCAGTGATCAGTTAAAATGACTTTGCAATTAGAGACTGTGCACACAGATCCTTCAGTGGCTGTCTATAAAGCAAAGAAAACACTTTAGTGGCTTAATAAGTGTTAGTGAAGGAGTGAAAAGGAAGGAGAAAAGAGTAGTTTAAAGATGTCCCTGTGGTCAGGTAGAAATGAAGAATACCACCATTTAAGGACCATGGGTACTGTGTACCAAGGCCTGTTAGAAGGACTATTACCACCAAGGCAAAAGATCACAAGAAGCCAATGTTCTCCAAAACAGTCATTAAGCTTTCCTATGGAAATAAATGCACATGCAGTCAAAAGTGATAAACTTTTCATTTTATCCAGTAGTTGCTATTGTTGTCTATGTGTTAATAAATGCTGAATAGGCCAAATAACTTCAAAGAATTAGGTAAGATTTGAAAACCAATGTCAGAAACCAGGTAGAAGTTGGAAAATCAGTGTTTGCTTTTGAAAGGGGATGAACTTAATCTAGTAAATTAAACAGCAACACCTAAATTATGTTGGTAATTTAGTGAAAGTAAAAATTTGAAAATTTGAAAAGTGAAAAAGAAAATTTGAGTAGCATTCAATATATATGGAATCAGTTCACATGTCTAAACATTTATAAGAATCAATAAGAACAAGACAAAGTTAAATTGTATGAGTATGTAGAGATCCAGTGAGAAAATCCAATTTTTCCAAAGGTATAGAATCCAGGCTAGAGGAGTCCAGGAATAGGCAAGCATAGAAAGCCAGGGATATGAGAGACCTGGTGGGGTTTGTTAACAAGCACATTATAATGACTTGCTATGAAGATAGAGGTCACAATAACCAAAAGAAGTTCAGCCAGTGTGGCATACAGGTGATCATTCCTTGTGAGCAGGAGGAGAAGCAGGAGGAGAGGCCTGGTTATTGAAGAATGATAATAGATCTCAAGAGCTGAGTCACTGGGGAGTGAGGGCTGTATGTGTTTACATTGCTAGTGCCAGAGTTTGCACAGGACTTACACATCATGTCAAGTTTTATGCTCTACTTCTAGCTGATAATTTCTCACTTGGTTCTAGCACAAACTGTATTATGAAGATTATGGAGAGACTTTAACATCTCTCCTAGAACTATTTGTCTGGCAAGCTCACTTTATAACTCATGCCTCCCCAAGCAGACTCAACATTGTCATTGTGCACTGGCTCACCCAATGTTTCCTGACTGTGAGTCTCCATATAGGGAGTGGTGGTGACAATCATAGTGAGGATAATTTTACATAATTGAGTTCTGCAGAGATTTTAGGACACTTGCTGTTCTTTCTGGGTACCAGAGATCATTTGCCAGAACTCACGACTCACCAAAGACTTACAACAGCCTGTAACTCCAGGGCATCTGTCACCCTCTTCTGGCCCTGATGGGCACCCACACACACTTATGCTTACACACATACACTCATATATATGCAGTCAAGAGTAAAATATTTGTTAAAAGAATTTTGAGTAATCGTATGGCTCAAGAGATTTTAAGGAGCATCAACATGGGTGCTGAAGAAAGAAAACTATCCAGAAATCATGTCAAGGGGATGAGGAAAGAAAATAAACAAAACTGTAGTGGAGTTTGCTCTGCCCATGACCTCGGCCTATATGGCCCAGAGAAGGTGGTGCTTCCTGCCATTGTACGTGACCTCCAATAAGGAGTTGTAGAGGGGTCACATGCCCCTTTTCTCCCTGCTCTTGCCTTCGAGGTGGATTAGCTCCCAGTCAGATCAGAAGACGATTTCTGCTGTCTACTCCGTTCTATTATCATAAGTGTATTTCCTCAATTTATATCTTAATAATCTTTTACCCATTTAATAGACTCACGTGGATTGATTGTAATAAGTGGTGCCCAATGTGGGGCTCAAATTCACAACCCTGAGATTAAGAGTCTCATGCTCTACCGACTGAGCTATTAAATTGGTGTCAACGGTATGGTGTTCATACTTTAATCTTTCAAATTTTGAGAAATGAAACACATTAATCTGCCAAATTTCATTTCTTTGTATACCTTTTGGATTACTTCCTGTGAGTAATGGAGTTTGGTTATAGAAGGAACAAGTAGGACATTTTCTTACAATTTCCTTGGCTTGTTGTCAAGTGATGGAGAAATCCCTCTTCAAACCCTTGCTATTTACATGGTGTTTCTTATGAAATTCTGAGGCTTCTAGCATGTTTCCTATTAGTAACTGTTCAATCTCATCATTACCTTATGCTAGAGGTCCTGGCAGACCCATATGGGAACTAATGTGTGTTACACATACAGGATATTCCCTATTTCTGATGATTTCCTGCAATTGTATGAAAAATGAAGTTAATTATGTATTATCAGGAATAAATTCAGAAGTTTCAATATGTAAAACAACTCTCTCTGCGTATTGAGAGTCAGTGACTATATTGAGGGGTTCTGTGAACCCCATCAGTACCATAAGAATGGCATACAGTTCTGCCTTTTGTACAGAATTGTATGGACTTGAACCACTTTACTGAAGTCTCCTGATTTATATCCTGCTTTCCCTGATTTATTTGCAACAGTATAGAATGTGGGACTTCAGAAATTGGCTTTTGTCATACAATGTGATGAAGGACCCATTCAGTCATCTATATGAATTCTATTCTCTTGCTTTTGAGATAACCATTGTTAATCTCTCCTAAAAAGTTACTTCAGGCTCTCTGCCAGTATTCATTATCTTTTCATAGTGAGGGAATTTCATCACTAGTTAAAGGTACTACAATTTTTGCTGGGTCCATTCCTGCCAAACTGGCAAAGTCTTAATTTTCTTTTTGAATCAAATCAGAGATCTTTTCTACATAAGTCTTTAACTTCTTACTTGGTTTATATGGTAAAAATATTCATTCCAATATAATATCTTCCCTCTACATCAAAATCCCTGTGGGGAAGTGTCTGGAAGGGAGTATGACCAGAATGCATTTAAGTTCTGGATTCACATGATCCACATGTGCTTCTTATATTGTCTTTTCTACTAGATCCAATTCCTTCTCAGCTTCAGCTGATAATTCTCTTAGACTGTTTAAGTCCTTGACCCCTTTTAGAGTATTAGCCAATTTTTTTAGTCCATCTATAGGTATTCCAATGATACCCTGTAAGTTGGAAATGCTTCCTAACAATTTTTGAAAATCATTAAGAGTCTGCAATCAATTTCCCCTGAGTTGTACCTTTTGTGGTCTAATTTTTTGTAGCTCTATATTTTACCAGCTCTATCTTTTTGTAATCCCAAGTAATTAATAGATCTCCTCTTTGTATTTTTTCAGGAGCAATTTGTAGTCCCCAGCAAGGCAAAACTTTACTTCTTCCAACATGCTTTCTAAGCTATCTAACTTTGAATAAGCTCATAAGATATCATCCATATAATGATAAATTATGGATTGTGGAAATTTCACACAAATTATCTCCAATATTTTTTTTCACAAAATATTGGCACAGGATAGAGCTGCTTAACATTCCCTGTGGGAGAATCTTGCATTGATATCTCTTGACTGGCTGGGAATTATGACCTTTCTCCAACTCCTTATGAGAGGTCACATACAACAGCAGGAAGCACCACCTCCTTTGGGCCATATAGCCCAAGGTCATAGTAAATACCACTACACAAAACAGTATAGGTAGTTAAAAAGATAATAATTAATATAATAATTAATATAATAGAACAATACTCTAACAGAAGAATAAGGACAACAATGGTTCCCAGGAGTGTGGAACACATATCTTTACTGTGGAATTATGTGACAGAATGGACGTGGATAACATGGCAATGTCAGGAACTCTGTTTACCAGGAAAGAGGGTAAACATACACAGACATAACAAGAAGCAGCAGCTGGAAGCATGCATCATGTATGAGGAGAATGGGGCTGAGAGGAGAGCAACATTGTGAGCTCAGATTGTGACTTGGGGAGCTCACCACACCACTTCAAGTCCTGAGACCTCAGGCCAGCTACTAAATCTCTCCTTGTTCACTGTTTCCTTGTAGAGAATCTGGTAACACCCCATACAAAAATCTTACTACAATCATTATAGTGTTCTGAGTAACTCCCACAGTCTAAGAAAGGCAATGAAATAATATCAGCCCTTCCAACTTCTGATTGCCTCTGTGTCTCCCTTGTGTCCTGACCCGCACAGTCATGGTGATTACAGGGTATTATACCAGCTTCATTATTATGTGCATGAAATTTCTAAAATAAAGAACATACATATTTATTTGAAATTCTCTAAATAAAAAAAGTATTCTAGAAGTTGAATACCATAAGTTTCTCCCTTCTAACACAAAGAAAGCCAAATTCTCTTAAAGTTTTCCAGGAAAAGTGATTCTAAAAATGCCCTTGCTAATGTGTTTGATCTCAGTGGATTCCCTTGTATGAATCATAATAAAAGAATAATGCTGGGGTGCCAAAACCTGAAACCAGCTGTCCACTGCAGAGATGCTAAGTAGGCAGGGTGCTAATTCACTGTGCTTCCTTTGTGTTTTTAGAGGTCACTGTAACAGAACAATCCTGAAAGAGGTGATACCCACCAGCCAACTGATTATTCAGCACAAAGGAGCATATGCACTATGTGAACATGAGCCAAAAGGTGCTGATTATAGAATGGTATAAAAATAAAACAGCCAGAGCCAAAAATATCTCAGCAACCCAAAGAACATCCTCGGCTTCACTTTGATCCTTACTTCTTCAATCAGAAATGTTCTTTTATATAATCATCCAGTCATTAGCCCAGTGAACACCACTGGAGTGCCTAATATCATTCCTTCTAAGTGCTGTACTGAATTACAATGATATCAATATCAAAAAGAAATATTATATTTTAGACATGAGGACAAACATTAATTTACTATGATGATTTGAAGGGACACAATTAATAAAATACTTTTGTTAGCCCTAGTTTTCAAACAGAAGAGAAAGAATAAGGCAGATGGAGGTTGAAATGTCAGCTGTACTCCTGATGTCTCTGGCACATGGGAACAGATGTCTTCCCCACTCTGGCTTCCAGAATTAGACATATGCTTCCTAAGACAGCAATACATCAGAGAGCAGTCACACTGTCCCTTCTGTGTCCTCCCTACATGCCCTGTCCCTGAAACTCCTGTGACATGAGCAATAGACTGAAATCCTGGAGTTTAGTACACAAGACAAACATCATGAAACTCATCCTTCCCACACTGGGTGCCATATCCAGGTAGCTGCATAAAGCTTTGCACATCAAAAGCCTGTCTCTATCCCTGGAATCAAGGCTAGATTCTCCTCAGTCAAAGGACCATGGCAGAAATGGAGATGTGCCTTTTGAAACCCTAGGCCTCCAGAAGCCTTGCAGATTTGTTTTGTTTTAGTCATATATGTAGCCCTGACACTAGAGGAAAACAAAGCCAGGCCGGCCAGCTAAAGGGTGAAAGATAATTTAGAGCAGAGATGATCCCTAAGGAGCCCATTCTGATCCAGCCAAGCTCAAGCTATAAAGTGACGTGGCTGATGGATAGTGAACCAGAAAAGACCAGTGTGATCAGCAGAAGAGCCAAGCTGGCCTCAGACGGCCCCATCAGCCAATGACACACTGAGCTCTTTCGTCATATAGCAGTAATACCTTGATATGTTGGTATCTTTAGACCTATTTTCTGTGATTAAACTCTAGCCTTGAAGCTCTAACGCATGTGTACCAGGATATATAAACAGTAGTGTTCATGGCAGCACATTTTTTATAGGAATATAATACTAAAGTAAAACAAATCAAAAATTTTAAAGTAGTATTAAATAAGAACTAAAAGTAGACACAGCATATGACTCAGTAGGGGATTGTATGGCTTTGGAAACTGATAACTGCAAACACAGGTATCATCATGGATAAATTCTCAAGTAAACTTGGATAAGTACAGTGAAAAGTCACACAGTGCCAGCAAAATAGAACATTTTTCATACAAGAGCAGTAAGAGATGAAATTGTAAAATAGTATTAAGAGGTACAATGATGGGAAAGTGACCTTTAAAAGACGGAGAGGAAACCCAGACATGGTTTAGGATAACACTCACTTCTAGAGGGCTGGGAGGAAGATATTGGGGTGAAATAAACCAGGGACTTCCCATATATTAAAAATGTTCAGGAGCTTATTTCATTATCATTGATAATACATCAAAAATGTATTCTATAAATACATCCTATGAGAGAAAGTTTTAAGTTACATTCATTTACTGATTTGGTGTGTAGAGGTGTATGTATGGAGATAGGGGACAAACAACATGCAGCAGTCTATCCTCTCCACCATGTGAATCTTGGGGATGGAGCTCACATCATCGGGACTGTAAGAAACTGCTTTTCCCGAGTCATCTAGTGCTGTGGGATGTCATTCTGTACGCTGTGAATATGTGTTGCACTGATTGGTTGATAAATAGAATGCTGATTGGCCAGTAGTCAGGCAGGAAGTATAGGAGGGGTGAGCAGACAAGGAGAATTCTGGGAGGAGGAAGGGCTGAGTCATGAGTCGCCAGCCAGACACAGAGGAAGCAAGATGACAAGGCAGAACTGAGAAAAGCTACCATGCCACATGGCTAAACATAGATAAAAAATTATGGGTTAATTTAAGTGTAAGAGCTAGTCAGTAATAAGTCTGAGCTAATTGCCATACAGCAGATATAATTAATATAAGCTTCTGAGTGATTATTTTATAAGTGGTCTGCAGACCGGGTGGGACACAAGAAAACTTCCAGCTACATTTGGCGTACCAATGTGGGGCTCTCAAATTTTCATAAGAACCAAAAGAGTTTAAAACGTGCTTCTAAACACATAATAATGGAGCTACAAACAGCTTTCTACTTCATGTCTCATGCAGGTTGAATGCCGGGAGCCATCCCCGGTGGTGGATGCGTCCTGCAGAAGACGTAAGTAGTCGGCTCAGAAGGGAGTGAGTCAGGCCATGGTGATCGGAAGAATCTTGCAGCCTGACTGGCTAGCAGTCAGAGTGTTTCTTTATTTATACAGAATTTAGTTAGTAGGGATACATTCATGATGTTCCAAAACACAGATCATATCGTTTTTATTTTTGGACATGTGTTTCACTTCCTTTTGCTCATCTTTTAGTCATCATTAATAAACTATGACAGAACAGTTATCATTTCCAATCATTTTCCCTCAAGTTTTGACATCATTAATAAACAGAGTTATCATTCTTACTCATTAACCCCATAACCCAATTTTTGAGACTCTAGAGGCATATGACAGTCTGTGCTCAGGCTGGTTGTTTTGGTTGTGTCAAGGACACTAGACCAAAACAAACCTTCAACCACTCTGGGCATTTTGCCATGTCTCAAGTAGTGTATTATTAACTCTTAGTGGTCAGAGTGCCCAGGAAAAATCCTCAGGCCAAAGCTGCTGCAGTTATTATTCAAATTCTGGTATAATACAATGTTCACATTTATACCTTTATAGAATTTGTCTATATGTCTAATCCTGGCATTTTGTTGTTCCTTGGTCATATGACATTATAGTGGCTCTACATGAACTAACTTCTAAGAGAGGGAGGTCCTAACACCTCATACTTTCATCATCTTTCCACTCCATACTTTGCTCATCAGTATGTCTCTATGTAGGACAGAGGTATGTACCACATAATTGTCTGAGTGTACAGTAGGAAGAGGTTTGTAATCTGAACTGTGGACAATTCCTCTAGCCCACCAAATATTGTTGACCTTTTTGAATTTACTTTGTTTTGAATATCTTGTTCCAATGTAAGTACAGGGACAGATGTTTCAAGAATGTCTCATAGCCTCATGAAGAGACCTCTGGCTTCTTTATGTGTCACAACCTCCAAGGCATAAGGAAGACCTTCAAGTAGATAAGGATGTCTCCCTAAAAGTGTGTGTGGGGGCGAATAGTATGTTCAGGACTTTCCTGGATAAGCTTAGAAGCAGCATTCCTGGGAGAAGGCATAAATGATTCATAAGAAATTTTCCATCAATCCAACATCCCCAAATTGTACAAATATTAAAAGTTCCCCAAGTATGTAACAGGTGGAGATGAAAAACAAAGGTGGCATGGCAGCCATCACGTGGCTCAGCTTTGCTGGATCTTTGTCAAGCAGCTATGCTGGCTTTATGACTTCTGCCATTCCATTCAGTTAAGGCTCTGCCAGTAGAGATATAGAGATGCCAAGGTACAGAATTTCCATGGCATGCAGACTTGAGCTACTGTATGGCAGGTTCAAGGCATATGGACTTGAATGCAGCATGGCAGATTTCTGCCACTGTACACAGTGGCATCCACAAGTGGCCCAGCATTGTGCATGGTGGATATAGCTTTTGCTAGCACAGACAAAAAAAAAAAAAAAAAAAAGGAAAGAAAGAAAAGGTTTTGGGGCTACACACTGCTGGATGGAAGCATAGAACCACTGCTTCACAGAGTCAGTGATGAGTGTGGTTCCCCCAGAGCTGTACATAAATGTAGTTCCACCATGTTGGAAAGGTAAGGCGGGTGGAGCCAGCAGCCAAAGCTGCCATTTCAGTCTTAGTCATGCTGCAGTTTAAAGCAATAGATTCACAATAAGACATGTTCAGATGGGATAAACACTAAACAGTTTACAGTGTGTGTAAAAATGTATATAGGCTTGGAAGAGAGAGGGAAAAGAATATAGACAATTATATAAATAAAGAATTTTAAAAAATAAAGTCTTTAAAGAGATAGTAAAAGTAATATAAAAATAAAAATAAGCCACATAAAGATGGATATTACACATAGAATCTGGATTGTGTTGTTTTTGGGATTTTTAACTGCAGAAAGACATTTGAGTGTAAAGGCTGCTCAATTTATATATATATATATATATATATATATATATATATATATGGTATATTGACTTCAAAATTTGGATCTAAGGATATGTTGCTTTAGAAAGGAGGCTCTGTTTTTGTTTCCACAGGAAGCAAGAGGCTATGGATTTGTTCCAGGTTAAGATGGATCAGATTTGCTCAAGCCAGACCTCCTGAACCTTAACAGATGGTACCTATCAACAAAGGTTATAATTGGTCTTCCCAGGACTTGACCATTTTCTCAAATTTTCTCAGAATCCCGATAAGACTACCAGTGCCCCCTATCAGCAGGAAGTAGCCTAGAACACTATGTCCACATTCCCAAAAAAATGGATTATAGATATTTGTCTTTGTTAGAGATTGGTTACAAATTGTTATTGGTCATAGTCAATATCTTTCTAAAGAAAAAAGGGGGATATGATATAGATATGATAGGATGAAAGGGTAGATTATTGAATCTACTTTTAAAGAGCAACTTGTTTTAAATTGCTATAGATTTTGGTTTATTACAAATTTAAAGTTAATTTTGTTATACTGTATGTATATTTCTACTCTTGTTTAAGGTATTATGTTTAAGGTATTATCATTTGAAATTGTAATGGATAATTAAGAAATGCAGATTAATAATTAGTTTTCTATGATAGTCAAACTTATAATCATGTTAAATTTTCTAAGTATACATAGATATAGTTCAATTAGGTAGGTAATCTTCAAACACTTCAAAGACCTACAGAATATGGCATTTAAAATGTTTTAAAAACTTAGGCTTTTCTGGACATTAAGATATGTCTGCTCCTGGCAGCACCAATCTACTTCAAGGAATATGATGGACATCAAAGAAATGCTATATGGAGTTTATCTTCTTCATGGCAAAAGTTAGCCATTTGGGCAAGAAACTGTTCTTGCCTGGCCTTCTTGACAAAATGTCATATCAACTGGATATAGGACCCATAGGAATGTGACCACTGAACTTTGCAAGACAAGATGGTCCTTCAGGTTCCTGCTTCACAGAGGAGACTGCCAGATATTCTATAGGACACAGGAAGAAGTGACTAAAAGACTCTGGGCCTGTGGGCTGAAGATGGATGCCCCAACATTACAGAGGAACTTTGGATGACTGTCCAAGCAGGCAGCTATCTCTGTTGCTTACAATGTTCTTCCTTTTTACTTAGGTAATATTGTATCCTTCTGGAGTCTTTGATGTAGTTGAAGACTAGATAGTTATAATTATACTTTTCCTTGGTTAAGGTAAAAGATAAATTAGATATGAAACCTTAGACTAACAAATACAGGATAGATAGAAAATTTTTTCTTTAATTTTACAAAATACAAATAGACTAGATATTGCAATCATAATCCTTGCTTGATAACTGTTCTGTTATATGTAATTTTAATAGGTTAAAGTTAAAACCTTCCTTTTGTTTAGACAGAAAATGGGAAGAGATGAGGTAATGGCTTTCTGTACACTGCAAATATATGTTGCTCTGATTGGTTGATAAGTAAAACTGTTTGACCTATGGCAAGGCAGCTTAGAGGCAGGCAAGAAATTCAAAGAGAGATAGGAAGAAAGCAGGGGAGATGCCAGAAGCCGCCCTAGGAGCAACATGTAATGGGATGTAGGAAAAGCCACGGAACATGTGGCGATAAATAGATTAATAGTTATGGGCTAATTTAAGATATAAAAGCTAGCTAGCAAAAAGCTTGAGCCATGACCATGCAGTTATAATTAACATAGGCCACTGTGTGTTTACTTAGGGGACACGAGTGGGAGAGATTCGTTCCAGGCAGGCTGGAACACAGGAAAACTTTCATTTACATATGTATGCATGTATTATGTATGTATGCATGTATGTATGTATGCATGTATGCGTGTAACAACATGTCTGTCTGGTGCCTGTGGAGGCCAGAAGAGAGTGTCAGACCACTGGAACTGGAGCTATAAATAGTTATGATCTGCCATGTGGGTACTAAGAACGGAACCTAGTCTTCTGCAAGAGCAACAAGTGATCCTAACAGCTGAACTATCTCTCCAATTCAAGGAATAAGGGTATTTTAATATTTAAAATAATCTAGAGATACTTGTCCAGCCATGTTCATTGCCACTCTATTAACAACAGTTAGGGGGTGGAAACAACCCTAAGTATCCTTCAAATGATGGATGGATAATGAAAATGTGGTCCATGTACAGAACATTCAGCTATAAAGAAAAACTGAAATCATGATGTTTACAGGTAAATGGATAGAACTAGAAAACATTATAGTGAGTGAGGTAACCATTCCAGAAAGACAAATGGTCTGGCCGTGTCTCCTCTCATCTGTAGTTCTAGCTCCAAATCTTCAGATGGAAGTACACAGCCTGGAGTAACCTCAGAGTTCAGGAAGGGAGCCCCAGAGAGGGCAGCAGACAGATAAATGATATGAAGGGAAAGACATGGGGATGGAGTGAGAGGTCCACACAGAAGAAGGGGGAGGAGAGAAGGAAAGTAACACTGAGGATATTTGAAAAGGGCTTAAAGAATCATAGTATTTTTATTTACCTAAAATTACAGAAAATACAAATCAGTATGTGGCAGGCACGTGTACATATGTGTTTGTGTGCATGTGTGTGTGCAGACTGCATGTGCATATACTTGTGCACAGGAATTAGTGAAGTTACACCTCTTGGATTGACAGTGCTATCCCCAAAACTCAATTGCTTATATCCAACAAAGCCCCAGTACTAGACGTAAAAATTCTTTTCACATTAGTCAAGGTAGTCCTAGAGAATACCAAAACAATATAGGCCATGGCTATTGCCTTGGTTGCCTCCCACAGTTGAAGGTAAGTGTCTATTGCTGAAGACACGTGCTTTGGACACAGGACCCTGATAATATGACCTGAAAGCCTCCTTCCTGAGGACTAGCTTCCATAACACAAGAAGGTGCTATACAAGATGCCTCACAATTTCTGTTTCATGATTTATTACATTGGCCATGATTTAATTTAAAATTTTTTGAGAATTTCATACATGAATACAGTATTTAGATAATTTTCACTCCTCCCCTCCCCCTCCAACTCCTCTGTTGTCTCTACACTCACAAACACTGCTTCTTTATTTAATGTGTGTGTGTGTGTATGTGTGTGTGTGTGTGAGAGAGAGAGAGAGAGAGAGAGAGAGAGAGACAGACAGACAGACAGACAGACAGACAGACAGACAGACAGACTTGATAAGTCCATTTAGTGCTGCTCACATGTACATGTGTTTCAGACTGACTGACCTCTTGGTTGGGGTTAGGTAACAGAAGAGCCTGGCCATGACTATTAAGAAATAGTCATTTAACAGTGATTAAAGAGAGCATTGTTTCCAGTAAGTCAATAATACATATGAACACTGTTATATTGTAAAATAAAAAAAAATAGCCTCCTATCAAATGCTAATATGACTTGAGGCTTTCAAGATGTTTGGCTCAGTGTTGTTTGGTACATGTTGTGAGAAGACTACTTCCTTCTTTTTTACATTGATATTTGTTGTGTGCCCAATTCCTCTACACTGAAACATTCCCTCAGGGAGAATAGAAGACTGGTCATGAAATGTACAAGGTAGTTACAAGACTCAAGAACTGCCCTCTCCAAGTGACACAGACACTAATCAATTGCTGGACAAGCGAGGCTCCTCAGCGACATAGCTTCCAACAAAGTCACAGAGGGAAATGTAGCTTTTCTGAGTCCTTGCCCTTCTGGAGTGGACTTGTCCATGACAAATCACCACCCATGCTCCTCTAACCCCAAGAATCCCATTGGTTCATCAAGCCTGACATTTGTGCGATTATTTATTTGCTTAGTTATTGATGCCCTATATGTGGTAAATAAATGCTTGTCCACACCTCCCTAGGAGATCACATGATTATGTCATTGTTTAAAAACAAAACTTGAAAGGAAAAGGCACTTATGGAGGTTTTATGTTGGTGTAGCTTCACATAATAACTAATAAGTCCCTCTACAAATATTCATTACATGAATATCAAACATTCATCTTTAGTAATTATCTAATTACATTGTATATTGACTTAAGGGTTTTTTTCCTACCTAATTTGAACTTACCTCCCTCTCCCCATTTTTTTCCACATCCCTGTTGTTCCTAAATGCTTAGATTAAAAATACCAGAAAGGAGCTGCCAAGATTTCTGAGCAAGTATAGGCACTTGCTGCCCAGTCTTATGGCATTCATTTGAGTTTAATCACAGGGCCCCCAGGATTGAAAGATTCAGTTCCTATGAGGTATCTTCTGACCTCTACATATGAACACAGAAAAGAGAGTGGGGAGGGAGAAGGAGGAAAAAGAGAGGGGGGGAGGAACTATAAATACATAAAAATATAAAGCGCTTCTAAAAATCCTACAAAACAAACAGAAGCTTCTTGCCTGCTCAGCTCTGGGGAAGGAGAGCCTGCACTCTGGATCTTCATTTGCTCATTCACTGAACATTATAAAATTAATCGATTAAAGAGTTCACCCTTTTCTCATCCCACTGTTTACAAAATTGATTTCTTCCTAGAAGCAGAAGACAGTCATGACAGCAAAGTTTTTCTTACATCATTAAAATAAAATAATGATGTATCCTATGAGGAGTAATATAATTTAAAAAATTAAATTTTCATATTGAATAGGTTATGAACTGCTGTCTAGACTACAACTAATATAATAGCTACTTGTATTGCAACTTGAAAAATTAAGTGGATTACTGTATGTAAAGGCATTTGCAACAGTGTGAGACAAGTACTCACTAAATATTATATTTTTGTTAATGCTTAAAAATTAAATATCACATGTACAAAACACCTGGGCCCTGTAGTTGAGAAATTCTACTACAGAGTGTTATGCAAAAACGAGATAGATACTTTTTGTTTAATTCTTAATGTATACATTAAATTAGCATAAGGTTTATATTACTACATACAACAGATAGGAAAAGTAAATATACAGTAGTTATTTCCTGAAAATCAATTAACTAATGTATCAGAACTGCAGCTCAATTGCAGATTTCATCCTGACTGAATGAGTCACTGTGCTTCTGTCACGACAAAACACAGGACAAGAAGCTCTCAAGAGAGGAAGGGTTTATTGTTGCTCACAGTTTAGGGGAATAGAGTCCAGCCCTGTGGGGAAGCATGGCGACCAGGCAGAAGGTAGCTGGTCCCATCGCATCCTCAGTTAGGAAGCAGAACAGGATGGATGCTGATACTCCGCTCACGTTCTCCTTTTAATTTAGTCTATGACTAAGCTCCAGCTAACACGGATTAATCCGTGGGATGGGTTTATTTATTTTAGTTCATATGTATGTGTGTTTTGCTCCATGTGTGAACCTGATGTTCATGGAGTCAGAAAAGGGCATCAGGTCCACTGGAAATGGAATTACTGATCGCTGCAAGATTATATGTAGGTGCTGGGAATCAAACCTTCGTCCTCTGTAAAAGCAACAAGTGCTCTTATCCACTGAGCTATCTCTTCCATCCTTACTATATACTGAAAAATAAACAGAAGAGAGGATTCTGAATGCCCCCACTAGGATTGCACTTCTATTAAATGACATCATCTGCTCATTGTACATAGGTAAAGCATCACATCCACACTTCCCCCATAAATATACAAAATCATTATGTGTTGATTAAAAATAAAATTTATATGAACATAGATCAATACAATATGCTAGAGTGATGAGATTGGGGAAATTTTAATATTCCATTATTATAATTTTGAAAAGTAGGTAATAGATTCCATGATGGTATTCAATTTGACTTAAACAAGAAAAATGTAAAAGCCTGAAACTTAGACATTCCATAAACACCAATTCTATCTTGCTCTGAAACCAACTACCAACTTCACAGCAAAATGACTGATCAACTTAGCAATATCCATGACAAGCTCACAATTAAAACCAAACAATTCCATTTGCAAAACTTTAAAATGTCTAAATCTTAAAAGTATTTTAGAGAAAAAGACTGAATCCACTTGAGAGTGGGGAGGTATGGGGAGGGTTGGAGGGAGGGATTGTCAGGGGAAAGGGGTGTGATTCTGTTTCCATTAAAAACACACTTCTGAAGATAGTTCAAATGTGACTGTGTGGGGTGGAAAGATGGCTCAGCAGTTAAGGGCACATGCAGGTCTTTCGCAGGACCTGAGTTCAGTTCTCAGAACCTACAGTGGATAAACATACGACAACCGCCTGTAACTCTTTCCCCAGGAGGATCTCAGGTCTCTGTCCTCCAGTCACGTATCCTTTTGTGCAATACCACCAACAGACACACAGACACACACACACAACAGATACACACACACACACATAGACAGACAGACACAGACAGACAGACAGACAGAGACACACATGCACACACACAGACACAGACACATGGACATACAGACACACAGACGCACACCATACACACACACACACACACACACACACACATATTCTAATTTTTAAATAATAAAAATAAATCTTAAAAATATAATATATGAATCTGTATCATATTCTAGTAAATAAATGAATAACAAATTTCTAAAATAAATACTAAAACAGAGATATTTTAAAGAACATTTCCTTTGATTTTTACACAATCACAAAATAGATAACAAGTATCAACTAATGGCTCTCCATAAATACTAAAAGTTGCTATCTACTTAAACCTATGAAATCCAACTACAGCGCATTTGTCCGCTGAGACACAATAAAAGGATTGGGGAATCAGTAGTAGCGGCTGCAAGGGCAACTGCTTCTTCAGGTTTTTAAAGCATTCACGTCAGGTTCCAGCAGCTGCTTAGTAACCACACTTCCACCTTGAAGTGCCCAGACTGAATGTGTAATACATGGCGTAATGAAAGGCCAGGGAAAGCTACAGCCAGAGAGTTGTTTATTTAAATACATCATTTCACTTTTAAAGGCACTTGAACATTTGTTTATAAAATTCCAGTTGTGAGCATCCAAATCTTCCATCAACATTTACTAGCCTTGTGTTTGCTTTCCAAAAATGTATCTCCTTCTAATAAGCCATAGGAAGAGCCCTGATATCTAATTATATACTTGCACGTATTTGTTATATACATTTATAATGAAGATGAAGCATGTCTGAGTGAGCAATTCATTCCATGTTCAAACACGGAGCACCATGATACAGAAGCGCACGGTTCAGAGCCGTGGTGCTGGAAGTGGAGAGAGACAGCCTGACTTGCCTCCTGCCTGCAGAGCCTAACAGTGGCTCTGAACTTCCCGAGTCAGGGTGCCAGGTCTTTTAAATCTCTGTTTTATCTCTCTTCTGCTAACAGGAATTCATTATCTACCCACTAAGTAAAAGTAAATAATTGCACAAAATAAACAGGGAGGTAATTAATTAGTGCAGTAAACACTAAGTGATTGCTGTAACGTGCTACAATAACAAGGGACGCCCTCCAGGCCTTGTGTTTTCTCCTCAGCCAGGAGGGAAATGTTCTTGCAGCCACCCAGTGACAAGTAGAGCTGGCTCCTGGAGTCAAACTAGACCTTACCCCTGAGCTTCCTACAGCACAGAAGTTGTGCTTTGTTCTTTATTTTCATTCCCGAGTAACTGGATGGAAATTGTACCTTTGTAATAAAGACTGCTGGGAATGAAGTGAAATATGAAAATAAAAAACAAAAGAACAAAAACTGAATTTTAATGATAGGGACCTTTGACTCTCCCTTATACCATATCTCTAGACTAATCTAGCTGACGATATTTTTCTATAAACCAACTGGTCAGACATGGGATTTCCCAAGACCCTTCAAATACTCAGAAACAAAGTTTAAAGTCTGAGTCTATCTTAAAGAAAGAAGGGGTAGGATTAAAATATCAAGAGGAAGGGAGGAGTGAGAGGAAAGCCGAGGAAGTGCTGGTGCACAGTGCTGAGAGTTGCGATCTGGTCTGAGACACACACAGAAGTGTCAAAGCACAAGAGAGGAAGGATGCCTCGAACCAGGTCATCCCAGCCCTCAGTGGAACGGAAGCCTTTTTTATTTTTAAACAAAAGTCTCCCACATTATTTCACATAGTATGATGAAATTCAGGAAGGAACATTTATCCACATCAACTGTATTAAATTCACTGAGCTTGTTAGCTCACACTAGAAATGACCTAATTTTCCATCATATATGTGAGAATGCCAGAAGTCTTGCTGACTGTCCAGCCAGGACTAGGTTACAACCTTCACAGACAGCAATATAGCTCAAAGCTGTGGTATCGAAATCAGGTTCTACCCTGAAAAGTGGATTGCTCCCTCATTCTTTAATAAATTGTTCCAATAACCCATTAGATCAGTGGTTCTCAACTTGTGGGTCATATCAGATATCCCCTGTATATCAGATATTTACATTAAGATTCATAACAGTAGCAAAATTGCACTTATGAAGTAGCAAGGAAAATAATTATACCATTGTGGGTCACCAAAGCATAAGGAAATGTACTAAACGGTCACAGCATTAGGAAGGTTGAGAACCACTACTTTAGAACTAGAAGAAAATCTTTGATCTTGTTTTCTATCTAAATATAATCAATATTTATGCAATGGTGATACCCCCCACACACTTGTACAACTGTATTAGCAGAAAGGGATATTAAAGTAGCATATGACATTGGGAGGAAGGACTGGTGGGGATAAGGGATGGATTCAGTGGGAAGTGGTGGAGTGGATCTGATCAAAACATTATTTACATGTATGAAATCGTCAAAAAATAAAGAAGGAAATGTATTTTCCTTAAGAAGAAAAGCAATATGTAAGATACCAGATATTGAAATCCCTGATGTTACCTTGAGTATATTTAATAAATTTATTCAGAATGGGGAGAGTGGGGAGAGACTACAGCTGAAAGAATTCTGCTTGATAGTGGTGGTTTTGACACAAATCCACTATGTACTCAAGGATAACCTTGAACTCCAGATCCTCTTGCCCCTAAATACTCCAAGTGCTAGGTTTGCAGGCAGACACACACTGTCACAGCTAACTTCAAATAAAACAACTCCGTTGCAGTGATTTGTCATCACGTTTCCAGCTCAAGTTATTGAATACATCCAAAGGAAAGTGTGGAGGGAAAAAACTAACAATATTTAACATGAGAGGAAAACAATGATTTGTAAAGAGTCCAATAAAATTGTCAAATTTAAAAAATATCCAGGGAAATGTATGGGTTTGTGAAAGGTTCTTAGATTCTGTTGAATAAACATGGACAGTCTGGGAATAACTGGCAATAGAGATAATTTCCCTCTTATTCCTTCCTGAATATCCTCAAAGACCACAAATGCATTTGATAAAGTGTTCTCTTACATCTGTGGCAGCAATCACATGAATGCTGAACATCAACAGTAAAACTCTGACAAATACCATGACATGACTCTAAGATCACAGTGACACGCACAATAAAGGATCAGAAACAGAGAAAAATGTCCTGACAAGGTGTCAGGTGCAGACACTTTCTTATCAAAAGAGACAACAGAACACAATTACAGTACAGGGAAAAAACAGGAGGATAACGAACAGAAAGGTCTTAGAACAACACACAGTGATTTCTAACTAAATGTAACAGAAGACAAGACTTCTTTGCCTTTGGCTGGAACAGTGACAGGGACAAAATTGACATGCTCTTGGGAAAAGAAATATAATTGGTTGCATCAGGTACAAGAGAAAATATGTCATCTAGTAGGCAGTGACAGGGGTTGCAGCAGGTGTCCCATCATCAATGGAGCACAGAGCTGCTCTGACATGAGGCCAAGTGATGTCCGCGCGCAGCTTTGAGCAGGTGACACACAACAGACACAGAGTACCACACCTATCACGTCCCAAATCCTCTTCAGGGTAGAGCTTGGGCTGCCTTGTATTGCTTTATTAATGTCAGATGCGCACTGTAAGGGATTCAGCATCACAGCCCTCAAAGTGCCTCTCTAGACAGAGGAGGTAAAGTCAACATTCTCCATGAGCCCAGAGAAGGTGGATCTATCTGACAGTCACAGAATTACATTGAGGAAAACAACAGTTTTTATTCTTTGACACATGTTAGGCAATAAATACAGGCATTGTTATAAGTCTAAATATGCTCCATAATATTAGACTACTGAAATTTAAATATGGTTTAACATTCCCACATCAAAAATTCTATATGCTTAAATATATATCACGATTCATATTATATAACATATGCATACAAATATTGTACTATCGATTCAGATAGCTATGTAAATAAAAATGAGAGTAAGGGGATAAAGTCGAGGGATTCCTGGAACCAATGAGTTAAAGTTTATCAAACATAATGCTAATTATATAGGTGACAGTTTGTATCAATAGTAGAATTAACAGCACTAGATTAGAATAAACTGTTAATCATTGAAAGGTTTTTGTTCTGCTGGAAAATAAATTGTGTGTCTTACAGTTAGATACTTTAACAAAACACAGACTCTGTGTCCCCATCTGGATGGTCACAAGAATGACCCTTGACACAGTTTCCTGCAAATGTTCTTCCCTGCTGACCACATGGTAATGAAGTAACACATTCTAACAATTTTTATAGGGCCATGCTGCCACTCACTAACACAGCTTTATGATAGGAGCCTACTGGTGCTGTTTAATGCAAATTACATGATTCCCCAGCTACCATCCCCAACCCTATATATTCCATATACTCTGAGATAAAGGTAAATTGTCTCACTGAAGTCATCTCCCAGAGGGCTATCTCCATCATATACACAGCCATCTGAACCCTGTTGCCCCTTCTGCTCCCTCCACCCTCGTGAACACGTGGTCAACGATCCAGAGGAAGAAGGAGACCCACAAATGATATCATGGTTAAAATTATAATCTGTGAAAGTAGCCTTTCTCTGGGCAAATTTTATTTTTTATTGATGTGACAATTGTTTGATGTTTGTTATTTAACACCTCTTGGGCTCCATTTCCTCCTCAATAAAATGGAAATAATAATAATTTCTATTTCAGAAACATTAAGTGACAAATAAAAATACCCAATGGTCAGTCCAGTACAGACACTTTGTTAAAAATCAAAGTGACAGGAGGTCGTGTATGACTTTTTCTTACTGTCTCAGAGTTTGAACTAAGGTTTTAAAAGCCAAAAATCTTACCATGGATTGTCTATAAAGGATAAGCAAAAAATAATGTTTTAAGATGTCATACAGCCTAAGCCACTGTGGGGTTGTTTATTGGCATCTGTGACCCACAGTAAGTGAGGGAAAGTAAAGGCACTATGGGATGCACCGAGGAATTTGAATAAACATTTCTTCAGGAAGAATATAGCCAAGGCTGTGGCAGGGGAAAGGATGCTGGCCTGATGAACATCATGAGGGAACCATCGAGGAAATATTTAGCACTGATACATGTTTAAGAGTCTATAAGGACAACTGGTTATATGTAAGTAGTGTCTGCCGTACGACAGGAGAATAAAAAAAAGAAAGAATTTGGACAAAGTTGGGAGAGAGAGAGAGAGGGAGAGAGAGAGAGAGCGAGCGAGCTGTGCTGGCACATTTTATGTCAACTTGACACAAGTGAGAGTCGTTTAGGAAGAGGGAATCTCACTGAGAAAATTCCCCAATCAGACTGATCTGTGGGACATCTTCTTGATTGATTATTGATGTGAGAAGTCCCAATCAGACTGATCTGTGGGACATCTTCTTGATTGATTATTGATGTGAGAAGTTCCAATCAGACTGATCTGTGGGACATCTTCTTGACTGATTATTGATGTGAGAAGTCCCAATCAGGTTGATCTGTGGGACATCTTCTTGATTGATTATTGATGTGAGAAGTCTCAATCAGATTGATCTGTGGGACATCTTCTTGATTGATTATTGATGTGAGAAGTTCCAATCAGTTGCGAGCAATGTCAACCCAAGGCAAGTCATCCTAGGAGGTGGAAGAAAGCAAGCCGAACCATCCCTGAGGAGAAAGCTGGAAAGCAGCATTCCTCCACTGTCATTGCTCCAGTTCCTGTTTCTGCGGTCATGCCCTAACTTCTCTAGACGATGGGTTACAAAAACTGTAAGATGAAATAAACTCTTTCCTCCCAAAGTTGCTTTTGGTTGTGGTGTTTTATTTAAGCAACAAAAAAGTCACTAACAGAAGGGACATGAAGAAGAAAGGGCCCGATGACTATGGGGTGCCAACTCTGGGCCCACAGAGCACAGATAATGGTGGCCTGTCTGATCCAGGCACTACTCAAGAGAGCTTCCTGCCTGCCATGACCTGAACTCAGCAGAAGGAAGTTGGAGAAGAAGCTGACAATGCAGATTTAGAGGCCAGAGCCATGGCAACTGGCCAGGTGATACCCCATCTATGCCAGGGACTTCAGAGAGAGCTCCCTGGTTAGGGGTGTTGCTCCTTGATGATACTCCATTTACAGGAAATTCAGGGGTGCATTTTCCACACTGAATGTGCTAACACTAAGTGAAACCCACAACTCTCAGGGGTAGAATGGGGCAATTAGCTCCTCTCCCGTGAGTCACAGCCAAGCTACCTTTCCCTGTAATTAGGTGTGATTACTAATAATTCTCTTTCTCTCACAATACTGCCCCTGTTTTAGATATATTTTGCCATCTACAGATGAGCAGAAACAGCTTTGAGGTGAGCAAGTGTCAGAAGAGTAATGCAAGGCCTCCCACCAGGCATCCTTTTACCTTCTATGAGCCTTCCGTCAGATCGAAGTTTGGAGTTTTAAGGTAAGAAAAGCCCGCAGTTTTGTTTTATGAAAGATAGTAGACATATATTCATGGTCTAGCTTCACAGAGTGAACAATGGAGGGAAATAAGGTGAATTTCTGCTCACACCACTGAATCCAGTGACTTCAATAAACAATTTGTATATTGTATGTATTTGTTTCATATTTATGAAATAGTACCTGAGTTACTACTGTGTGCTATTCACTGGGAATATAATTATACAAAAAGACTCAAAGTCAGGCCATACCAATCAGAAGAACAGGCGAGTGACCTGCCTGTCAGCTGAACTCCTCCACTCCATAGATTCGGTTCCCAAAGACCCGTTCTACCACTCATTGACTTCCAATCTCATCCCATGCCTCATTGCCAAGCCCCTACCCCCAACTCTGGAGGAGTTCCACTGCCCAGGGGCCGACCACACCCGTCAGAAGAACAGGTGAGTGACCTGCCTGTCAAATGAACTGCCCCACTCCTCAGATTCATTTCCCACAGATCCATTCCACTGCTCCCCAGCCCTGTCCCACCCCACCCATGGTCCCCTCCTGCTGCTGTGGCCCTGGTCCCAACCCGCGTGGACTTCTGCTCCCAGGAGCAGACCACATCAGTCCTATACCCTGGTACAGGCCACAACATTTTGAAGAACAGGTGCAGGTCAAGCAAGCCAGAAAAACAGATAAGTAAACTTAGGCAGAGACTTCCTGCTGAACCAGAGACCGCACTGACTGTCAGAACCACAGGCAGGCAGCTCACAACAGACCTCTTCCCTCACCACTCCCATCTACCACTCCTTTCCTCATAGCTTATCCCACCCCCAACTTGGTCAGAGACCCCCTGATGCGCATTTAATCCCAGCACTCGAGGGGAGGCGGAGCCAGATGGATTTCTGTAAATTCAAGGCCAGCCTGGGCTACAGAGTGAGTTCCAGGAAAGGAGCAAAGCTACACAGAGAAACCCTGTCTCAAAAAAAAAAAAA
>CABHPR010095851.1:0-19119 GCA_902168415.1 Peromyscus melanophrys
ACATAGTTAGTACACAGTAAATATCTAGTGAATGACAGAATTATAGAGAAAGAGAAACTTGTAGATGATCATCTCAAAAATTGGCAAGTTTGTCTTTCCTATTGAAAGTTAGCTCTGTACAACAAGGAAGCATAAATACATAGACAGATAATAGCATCATTTTCCCTATTCAAATACTGTGAATAAGAAGAGAATATAAAAATTATCTAAGGAAAATTTTGTTTTGGAAGCTGTAATCATGCCATGATATGGTTTTCATGCAGTCATTTTCCACGAAGAGCTCCATTTCAGTACAGTATTAACCCATAAACGAAGAGTCAAAGGTTAAAATAAAATCAGGATGCCTGTTGGTGTTTTTAGGAGACTCCTGTGGATCTTCAGATTTTCATGTTTATAACACAGAATTCATCTTCACTGCTGTTGTCTTCTACAGCTTTTGATAATGCAGACATGGAGAGAATAAGTGAAAGCACTGCCCCAAGTCCCACGTCTCTCTGGTACAGAACGTTAGGTTAAATGCCAAGACGTGCTTCACAAAGGCCTCTGACGTCAATGAAGCCGTTCGGATCACACAGGTGCTTTCCACTCTTCTGTAAAGATAATGAGTCATAGTTCAGCAGGACAGATGGCTGACCCTTCTGCCCCGGACCCCTAACCATCCTGAAAGAATCCCTGCTTTGCGGCTGCTCTCCATTACCATCCACTGTTTAGAGGTTGTGGATGATATTCTTGGAGGCATAAGATCAGTTACTCATTTATTGGTTTGGTCATTAAAAAAAAATTGTCTTCAGTAAATATTCACTAGTCTGTTATGTATCGCACATTATACCGCATTTTACCCAATGATCTCTGCTACACAAATGTATAAGGAAATAATAGTAATTAGCAAGCAAAATTGAATACAAGTAGTGAGGGTAAGTTTAAGAAGTGAGGAGACCAAGGATACCCTGCAATAACAAAAGGGAATTAATTTTTAATATGGTTGTACATTTTCAGCTAAAGAATGGTTGGAAAATGATATTGTAAAAATGTACCTTAGCATAAAATATGTCCACAGTGTCCAAAATAAATATTTATGCATGTTGAAGAACAGTTTAGAAAAATAAAGCAATATATGATATGTGTATATTAAAATACTGTTTAATCATCTTTCTATTAGCTTTTTATATTTGGTCTCTATAAATATGTACCTATAGTAAAAAGCTAAGTATAGGAAGGGTGTATAAATTGTTGAGTATTAGGGAAATACTGGATAGTATCTGATGCTTAATATACTCTGCATTAATGTTTGAAGGAACAAACCTTCCCCTATGTTCTCCAATTCTAAATTTTCTTATTGTCTGCACCATCTACTCACCATTTCTTTTTTTTGTTTTCTAAATGCTAATTCTCAGTGAATGTTAAGGAGAACCCAAATGTTGAACCACATAGTGTCACTAAAGAAATATGAGGAGTCTTCTAGCATCCATTTCTAGGCTGCTTTGCCTGCCCATGATAATTATCTTTCTTGATTTCTTGACCAAAAGGCAGCTAATTGACTTGGGATGTGCAAAGCAAAATAGGAGCATGAAAGTCTAACATTAAGAGACATTCTAGAGAAGAAAATACTCCAGGGGGATGCCCTAAGTGTTTTCCTTTGGTAAAGATGGAATGGGTGACCGGCGGGCTTGGACAACTGGTGTATCATGAGAAGTAGAAACACAATGGGTAGAAGCGCCTTGCAGAGGTCAAAAGCGTAGAATCGCTTTATTCCGAGTTCTTGCGTAAACTTCGCCCTCGGGATCACAGCTCATTCTTTTGAAGGGAACATCACAGATTCTGAGTGATGTGTTTCCTCTCTCTCTCTTTTTCTCCATGAATCTCTTTGAGGGGGAAAAAAAAACCAATCTGGGACTGGTCACTACTCACAGTAAAATTTGTCTTTATTTCCTGTCGAGCATCTGCTCTCAATACAGTTCGTCTCAAAGGGAAATCGAGTGTCCTGTCTATCTACTGTCCACCTGACCACTGCATGACTGTCTTGAACTGCTCCCCTGGAAGCCTTAGAAGCATTCTCTAGGACCTGTCACCTCTGTATCACAGGTCTGAGAAGTTCTCTGAAGTACAGAACTCATGAGAGCTCAATGTTTTGATCAGAAAGCCATGGAGAACAACCTATACTGAGTGAGATTTCTGTGGGATTTTTACCCAAGTGTGCCATTAGGTATCTCTGGGTTTCACAAAAACTATGGAAATTCAAGTCAAAACTCCAGCTTAATGCTGAAATATTGTACAAAATAATTTATGAAGAGGTTTCTCTTGATTTGCATATGTAACCCATCAAATATAGTAGTAACACACATCCAAATACAATTGTATCAATTATATTTGTGTCACTTTCTGACTTTGAAAAAGGATAGGTGATTATTGTTTTTCCACTTAGCTTCCAAAGCATGCAACTTATATTTTATTCTACCTTCTAGGCCATTAACTAAGAACCATGAGGTGTATATTTGTGATAATTGAAATATTGAGCAAGGCAAAGACATTCTCTGAAAAAAAAAGTTGGGAAAAAAACAAATAAAAAATCATTTAACAAAAAAATTTTGTTATAGTGGATAATAAATAATGGCTTAAAGACTGAGCAAAGAAAGGATTCTGGTATTTAAGAAGGTGATTGTTTCATGCTGCTTGGCTGCTGGGGGGTTGGGGTATGTGGCTAAATGTAGATAAGTGTGTAGTGTTAAAAATATCTTTGGGGTGCAGATAGAGCTTGGTTAAGTTTTAGAGAGAGGAAGTACAAGGGGAAAGACTTGAGGGATGAGCCCAGATTCCAGGCTTGAATAACTGGCATAAGGAATATCACTTTATTGAAACAGATTTCTGGAATGAACAGATACTATGCAATAACACAGGGCAATAGGGAAAAAGTAAAGATAAGCAGGTGGGTTATTACGATTTTTTCCTGATATTATTGCACATTTTATTTTCATAACCAAAAAGTCTGTAAGTCATGAGCAACTTGTTATTTAGGACAAGAAATAAAACTATGATTGAGATTTTAGAGAAATTTTCAAAATTGGAAAAATGGAGTGTGTGTGTGTGTGTGTGTGTGTGTGTGTGTGTGTGTGTGTATGTGTGTATGTGTGTATGTATTAGTATTATACTCTCTCTTAGGTTTCCCTTCTGTTTTTAGAATACAGTATATAGTAACCTCCACCCATTTCTTCCATAACATCTGCCTACAGCCTGTTACAGCTAAGTTAACTTTTAAAAATCCATTATGCACTTCAAAATTAGTTCACTAATTGTGTTATCAGTGTGGAAGAATTGGCTACATTTCAGCATGAAATATGAATGGATCTAACTTTTCTCATTAATATTTGATGCTACATGGTTTAATTTTTGAATTGAAGCAGAACCCTGAGGAGGTCCTGAAAGGATAATTTATAAATGTGAATTTAACCATGGAATGATAAAGTAAATCTTAGCTTTAGTTCCTCTAGGTGAATGTGCCTTGCTCAACTTTATCAATGTAGAGCATTCTGTTAAAAGTATTGTACCTCCATTACTATGGTAGAGATTGAATTGGTACCTTCCTCTTCAGTATTATTTTCATTATGTGGCCTGTGAGGAATAATCAGAAGCCACATACATGCCAACCTTGACCACAGTCCCCAAAAGACCAGTTGGTTCTATTTAGAAAAAGGAACCTTGGCGTTATCTAATGAACTCCTCCTGTTAGGTATCTCTACCTTGCCTGCCTTTTGTAGAAAAGATTTTTTTTTGAATTTTAAAAAGAAAATAAAGCATAAATAATTGAAAATATAAACAAATTTTGTGTTATTTTATGTGAAATTATGGGAGTGGATGATTATTTAGCTTAATTTTTAGAAAGTAGTACAATGATCAGAACATCAACCCATGTGCTCTCTCAACTGAAAATTGGGTGTTGTAGAAACCCAGTGTCTGGAGCAATAACTAGGAAGAACATACCTTCAGGCCACATGGATGGGAGAGAATCTCATCACAGATACTCAAGGCTTTGTCCTTTTTTTTTCCTCTCAACTTACAACTAACAGAAACTATTTATTTCAATGGATGTTTTGTACATCTTTCTAAAACAAACAAACAAAACAAACCAGTATTGTAAATAGAACAAGTGCACGAGTTACAGAAATTCAAGCTATCAGGCTAAGAGTCTGGAAGCAAGTATGAAGTCCTTCAAGTGAGGACTACATTTAGCCACATAAGCTATTTAGAGAAGCAGTTAGAAAATGAGAATATAAGAAACCAAGAGAATACTAACCCACACCTGAAAGTTCTATCCAGAAGAGATGAAATGCAAGAATCTGGTCACATTCCTCCAACAGAAGTAGAGAATTTGTGTCTGTGGAATGGGTTGTGCTCCATCTCCACACTTTCTTCTCTGCCTGTGTACTCCACATTCGCCAATCTGATGGTGTGTCTGTGAACCACTGGTGCTCTCAGAGAGATGTTGCAGGACTTTAACAAGCCTTTACTTGCATAGCCTCAGGATGCAGAGCACTAACCTTGGTTCTTATGTCAATTTTCAGAGGTGATAGGCTGAATGCCTCACATCTATATTAAACATTGATGCCCAAATTGGCTCATAATGCCATTTGTGAGTATTTACTCCAAATCAATTGTCTAGATAAGGCAAGTTCTAGAATGCTAACCCTGCAGACTAAAATGAGGTTGTGCATATAAACAAAGTGTTAAATGGAGTATAAAAAAGAAGCTTCCTGTGTGAGAGTGCAGGCTGGCCTCAGGCTCCCACGCTATCAGGAGAGCTCAGACTAGTTCTTCTCAAGCTGACAGGAATTCTAATGTCTTGCCATAGATCATTCACATGGACGAGGAAGAAGGTGAGAGTCACCCTCAATATTCTACTTTTCCACTTCTGTGTGAATTCAAATTTATCTCATTGATTTATTTATAAATGTTCTTTCAAAAGTCATACATGCAGATACTTCAAATTAAAGACATTCAAATTGAGAGTTTTTAAAAATCCATTTTGGATAAACATATCATCTTATTTGATATCCAGTTCTTTATTTTTTGAAGCAGCCATCTCATTTTTATATGAAGAGAAATTAACACAATCTCATCACATAGTGCTCATGTACAAATTAAAAAAAAATCAGATCTAAATAATGAAAATACTATGGAACTAGAGGGATTGTTCATCAATACAACAGTAACATTGTTAACGTTTTATATATATATACATATATATATATATATATATACATACATACACACACATATATGAAGTGACCTCCTTGCATACCTTCTCATAGAATACTATCTTTTAAAAATAATGGAGTTAATATCACTACTTGATTACCTTCAAGGGTAACTCCTCCTATAAATGTGGTAAGGAATGGCAGGATCAGAGAAGCTGAGGATGATGGCAAATCCTATTAGTAGACGTGTGCCCAGGAAAGATGTTTTCTCTATGTAAAATGTAGCATTTTGTCCTAATGAAACTTCTATGAGGTGGTGTCTCATCATTTATCAGAACTTGTGATCATAGCAGTCTCATCATCACCTGGCTTATGAGAAGAACACAATGGAACACTTGCAGGCAGAGACAAATCAGGAGACGATTATGCCCCTTCAGAGAAGAAGATCATTTCTAAACTTTCCCCTGACAACTTCTGTATCATAATGCACCTGGAGAAACATTACCAAGACCAGGGTGGCTAGCTGTTTTTAACAATTTATTATCTGTTTTTCTAAGTTTCTGACAAAACAGGAAAGATTTTCACAGTGTCTCACAATTCTTTTTACATTCTTTGGATTCCCCTCTGTGAGATATTTCAGAATGAATGGATATTCAGGAAGAAAGAAATACAGGCATTTAAAGGAATATTGATATGTCTATTTCATTATGTTTCTAACTTACCTAAACGGAAGAATGTTGGCAGCTGGAAGAATATTCAGGATAGTCCCTTCTTTAAAACATAATGCAGCTTGTTAAAGGAGTTGTGGTTTTAGATATAGTGACTATTTAGAGTTTCATATGAACACATCATAAACCACCTTAGAAAAGACCCACTGGGTAGCAAATAAACTTCTCTTTGAGTTCTTTTCTCTTGTTCATTGATTGTCAGTCCTTAATCAAAGCAGTATCTGTCAGTCAAAGCAGAAAATATACAGTCATGGAGAAGAGCAATGACAGGTCCTGTGACAGATTAGATATTCTGAATGATCCTCCAACTAGACAAACAGCATCCAGATCAGAGATTTTTAAAAACATGTCTTTTCAAGCAAATCTTTGGACTAATATAAAATGGACAACTCTATAGACCCTCTAAATATAGACAGTGGTAATTTGACAGCTTGCACAAAGCATGTGCAAGATTAAGCCAGAGAAAATGTTAGCATGAGTGGGAAAAGAGAGCAGTGAATCCCATCACCTCTCTAACCAAACAGTTACTGCAACTGATGGCTATTGGAAGAGAGAGAGTCAATTTTCTTCAGGGATGTGGCCCCTGACAGGCTACTCATTCTCCAGAGGCTGGCCCTGCACTTGGGCAGCATTATCTGGACTGAGAAATTTTTTAAAAGAACATGAAATTTGAAGGGTGGTAGTGAAGGGATTTGAGAAAGAGTTGAAGGGAATTTAACAAAAACATGTTATATGCATGTATGAGATTATTAACCAAAAATAGCAATAATAAATAATTTTAAGTCAAGTGTGGAATCATAGGATTTTCAAACCTTGGGTTTCTTTACCCTCTAATTTGACATCCCTGGACCTCACACCCTACTTAGGTATTGAGATGTATCTCACACATAACATTAGGGAACTAAAGACTGCAGCCTTGTTCCAAAAGTTGAGACAGTACATACTGTTCAGCATACAGACAAGCACATATGAGTATCAGGGCTTGGGGAACACAGTTTATTCTGAAAATACACAATCACAAAGCAGCAGTGAACTTCAAAGTAGCACTATTCACATGACCTGGAAATTTTGAGGATGAATTTAGCGTCACCTGTCCATCATCTGCTGATGTTTTCACATATGCCCATTGAAATTATTCCCAAAGTGTAAACTACCTTTAATATTCAAAAGTCAGTCAAAAGATAGACCAAATAAAAAAGTAACAGAGTATGATGAATAAACTGTAAAATGTTTGATTAACTACTCATAAATAAACAAATAACTGCTGAAGTTTTCACTTTACAAACTCAATTTGACGGGTGGTAATACTGTCATGGTGGTTATGGGGCAACCAACTGATACCTATCTAGATGTGAGGCTGAGATCTAAGTGGATCAGTGGGAGGGAGTCTGGGCCAGATATTAGAGACCAGGTCAGAGGTCCATGGCTGGGGAGCTCATAGTGTAGTCTCTGACTGAGTTTTGGAAAATAGATTTTAATCTTATTTAAAGAAACTCTTGGTGTGTTTATACAGATTACTATGTTTATAGTTATATATTAACTTTTGTAGTTAATAAACTTATTATTTAGCTTAGATTCTTATATTTTTCCAAACTTCTAATGCAAATCCTGTGTAGCTTTTTTAAAAGGCATAATAGGATATACATTTATTTGGAAATGTACATGACACCCCACACACTTTCTTAACTCAAGCACAAGGAAAGACACACTGTTCTCTGGGATATTGTCACAGTTCCTTTCATCTCTATATATGAAAATTGGGTAACTATGGTATCAGGAGAGTTCCACTATAAAGCTTGGGGTTTTAAGCAGTTATAATAATTTGGTGGTCCTAAAAGAATTTTTCTTGTTATTTTGGTATCTGTCATCTGTCTGAAAGTTAATAAACCCTGAGCACACACATTCAGTTTGTGGATCTTGGAATTTTATTACCATTTCAGCTTTATAGGTAAACTGAAAGGTGTATTGGAGTTGCCTCCTGTGTACGTAATGATACAACAAATGCAGACAGTAGTAGCAATGGATGTCCCTTCCCCAAATGAAACAGAACTTTGCCATTTATGCATCTTACCTTCAGAGCAGGTAGACTATAATTTCTAACTAATATTTGTGTGTGTGTGTGTGTGTGTGTGTGTGTGTGTGTGTGTCTGTGTGTGTGTGTGTACATGAAATACCAGCCACTTCACATATGCATTTTTAAAAATGAGATTTGTTTTAGAATTATTTTTCTAATTGATAATGGAGAATGAGAAGTGAGAGTCTGCTGAAACTGACTTACATGGACAAGGCCCTGAGCATTCTCTAACAATTTTTATACAATTGAAGATTTCTTAGACAGTTGAAGATGGTGCCTCTAGATACTTTATGATATTTGGCTGGGGCTTTTGAAAATGGGTGACCAAATTCATTTTATCCTTGTTTGGAGTTTTAGACACTCACAGGGGAGGCAGAACAGCAGAGCAGAAAATTTCAATGAGGTGTTGTGAAGAACCACAGTGAAGATGTGTTTAGAGTATTTAAGGGAGTGAAGGATATAAAAAAAGCTGAGCCAAATCTTAGAGGATATGATGTGTTATGTTGTGGGAGGATAGAAGGTGAATAGAAAGTCAATCCACAGAGAGAGAGGCAGGAGAAGCCTAAAATGTCCTCTTTCAATGTCCTGGCCCACCTCTCTTCATGCTGTCTTCTGATTCATAGTTGGGATTATTATTTAAAAATAATAAAAGTATTCCACTTCTCAGCTGTGTTGTAAGAGATCATGGCAGGCAGCACGAGAATTTTTAAGGTATTGCTTTCAATTGAACCACACTTTTAGAGGATTATCCATGAGTGGCTTGGGTTCTGCTCTTGACTGCCATTTTATTTATTTATTTTCCCTGACTGATTGAGAGATGCAGAACCATTCCGTTAAGTGCACTAAGTGCCTGGCATAAGTTTTCAGAGTGCTATTAATTCCCCTCCTAGTCTAACATGCAGCTTTTATTTAGGAGTGGTTTAGAAGCAGAAGGCACAGCTCCTTATCCACGCCCATGGCTTACTTTTGTTCTCCATTTCTAGAGAGTGAGCTCCACTCACCTGTAGCTCGACACAATGCACTCCCCTTAATGGCATGATTTGAAAGATTTCATACGATGTGTAGAGTAGAATCTGTTTCACTAAGCCTGTCAAAACATCTTCATAGAAAGGTTTTTTTTTTTTTTTTCTTAATGCCATTTACTCAGGAAAAAAAAATGTAAAAGGTGAGACTTAGTTCATTTCTACAATATTAGTGAATTAAAAGTTGCATCTCTGCTGGAAAAGAAGTTGCAGAGAGCATAGAGAGCTCAGTCCTGGCAAAGGAGGTCAGAGCTTTAGTGAAACCCTATGCAACGGAAGAGAGGAGAAGCCTGAGCCAAAGCACCCAGACAGTTTTGTGTAGTCCTCGCTGATGAGCCAGGGGTGAGGCTGCCTATGAACCTGACAATTAAAATGACCCATTTCCTTCCCAGTGCCTGTCTCCATATTTGCTGAGAGCTAGAAAATGCAAATCATGTGACCCAGTATTCTCCCTTTTAATTAAATGGTAAAGTATCTGATAGTGAAGTTAGGAAGTTACACGGAGTGTTCTTGAATGCATATTCTAGTTCACTGCCATACCTCTTTATCTTTTCAACAGAAGGACAAATGTCTCTACTTAGAGCAGGAAGGCATCTACCCTTTGTTACAGGCATCAGAGAATAATTCCCTTTCCATTAGCAAAAAGAGAGAGGGGAAGGGCAATGGAATTAACTCTTAAAGATACCTGAAGACTTTTAGGAAAAATTACTTTGAAAATATTTTCTTGGGAAGACTTTTTGATTACCTAATTCACTTCTTTGTTGTTTTTTTCTAGCAAAAGTGGAAAGGAAAAGTTAGACCTTGTTCTCTAGTCTTTATGAAACTGCTCTTTTCATAAATGAGTCTTGGTCTGTTTCCAGACACTATCAGGTTTTAGTCAGCAAACTGCATGCCAGCCATATATTAGATTTAACCTCAGCAACTTATAGATTGAAAGTCTTAAGGTCACTGGCAGGCCAGAGGTTCTACAGTAGCAGCTTTTGAAACTAATGTTCATTGTTATTTCTATGAAAGAAATACATACATACATATATTTTCACTATAAAATGTTCAAGACACGGAAAAGGATGGAGACATGGAGATAGTATTCCCACCCCCACCCACATTTATACTAATTTCTTGGTAGTAATCAAAACCAACAACTTGGAAATGAATAATCTCAAACATTTCCTTTTCTATTTTGTTTACTTATGTAGAATAATTAGTAAATATTGACAGTAAAATTATTTTTTTAAGTTAACAAATGAAAATGGTGATTTTTTTTTCCAGCAAACAACTGAACAAGTCACTTTTGAAAGTGCTGAGACTTGAACCCAGAGCCTCATCCGTGCTAGGCAAATACTGCCATGAAGCTGAGACAATAGCTCCTATATTTTTTATTTATTTACTAGAAAACGTTGATTGTCCTCATGTGACCAGAAGGACCAGTCCATGGACCTGATGAACCAGCTTTTAGGACAGAGAATCACTGAGTGTCAGAGCCTAGACAACCTCCCCAGCTGGCAAACACACTCTATTTTGTTTGTTTACCTAACTTTCTCTACTCTCAGTTTCCAAAACATGTAAGAGAAAACATATTTACCATTGCAATGCACACAAGGAAAGAGCTCTGTGGGGAAGGGAGCAGGAGCCCAGGACCCATAGGCTTGGTGATGGGAGCCTCATTATTGCTGCTGAGAAGTGACTCACAACCATCTCTGTTTATAGAAGGCTCTTCCATGTGTGTGGTCTAACACCAATCACTGTGATGCTCTTCCTCCTACAGGCAGGGTAGGGCTCAGGCTCCCTAAGGTGCTTTATGTTTGGAGTGGTCCTAAGATAGAAACCATCTCATAGTTCCCTTCACAACTCAGCATTCAAAATGAGAAGACTAAAGGGGAAGAAAACTGGAGTGTGTTTGTGTGTGTGTATGAGTGTGTTTTTGTGTGTGTATGTGTGTTTGTGTGTATGTGTATATATGTCTGTGTATGCACATGTCTGTTTATATATATACATATATACATACATATATATATTTCTATGTCTCTGTGTGTCTGTATATGTATGTTTGCCTGTGTATGTGTGTGCATGTCTGTGTATGTATGGTGTGTATGTCTGTGTTTTTATGTTATATTTGAATTGTTTCATGCCCTGTTTTTATATCCACATCTTTATCCCCTGAGCTTTTCCTCTCTTTCTCTCCTATCGTGTTTATTTCCCTTTTTTTACTCCCCTCTTTTCTCATCACTTTATTCTTCGTATTTTACACTTATAATTTATAAACTCCTTATTTATTCTACATATCTCTCTCCTCTCCCTTTAGTCCTTATTATATGTAGCTATTGTTTCCAGATTTCCTTTACTCTATTTAGAAATCTGGTTTAGTTACCTGCTGTGGGATGTCTTTCTGTACTCTGTGAATGTGTGTTGCTTTCATTGGTTGATAAGTAAGGCTGACTGGCCAATGGCAAGGCACAATATGGTTGGTGGTACATTCAAACTGAAGACGGAGATGAAGAAAGATGGAGTCAAAGGAGATGCCAGCCTGCCACCCAAGGAACAGCAAGATGCCAGCAGACTATAATGCCACAGCCACATGGCATCACATAGATTAATAGTAATTGGTTAATATAAGATGAAAAAGCTATCTGCCAAGAAGCCTGAGCCATAGGCCATACAGTTTGTAATTAATATAAGCCTCTGTGTGTTTACTTGGGACTAAGTGTCTGCTGAACCAGGCAGGACACAGGAAAACTTCCACCTACAGCTCTCCTTTGTTGTTGCTGCTTTCTTACCTCTGCTGCTAAGTGGGAATTATAACTTTTAGAGAAATAGTCCATGGAACTTTCTCCACAATAGGCAGTATTTCAGAACATAAGCAACTCTTCAAAGGAAAAAGGGAAATGTGTGATCATAAGGAAATTAAAGCAGAAATCTGTAGTAAGAGGACATAGAGAATATATAACTATGAAAAATTACTAATGCTTTTGAATGATCAGTGGGTTGTTTTTGAAACAATGGATTTTAAAGTTCTAGAATAAACTGAAAATGGAAATTCCACTTACTACACCATGAGAGATACAGTGAGGACATATGTAACAGAGAAGTTTATAGCCATGAATGACTGCAGTATAGAAGAATGACAGTGGCATGGAGAGATGGCTCAGTGGTTAAGAATCCTTACTCGTTAAGAATCTGAGTTCAGTTCCCATTCTCCATGTCAGGTGACCCCCAACCACATGGAATTCCAACTTCAGGATGTCAGGAACCCTCTTCTGGTCTCTGAGGACACCTGCATACATGCTTATACAAATACAAAGGGGCACACATGCACACACACACACACACACACACACACACACACACACACAAGGGACACAGGGGAAAGAATAAAATGAATTTTAAAACAAAGTCATATATGACAGTAACCTAAGATACACTTCACTGTCTTAGCAAAATTATATCAAACTGGACTCAACATGGGTGGAAGAAAATAAATGCTGAAAATCAAACCTGAAACTAATTAATGAGGAATGATGCAGACCACGAAGGAAGAAGCTGTTTTATTCTTTAGGTGGGTAAAACAAGAATGGCAAATCACTAGCCAAACTAATCAATGTTAATAAACCAAATTCAGAAAAAAAAGAGGCCAATAAAGATTCCACTGAAATAAGAGAATGGTTGAGACATATTTGGAAAAATCTGTACTTCAGTGAAATAAAAAAACCTGGAAGAAATGAACAAATTTCTAGGCACATAAGACCTACCATCTCAAGCAAAGAGGCCATAGAACACTAACAGATTATCAATAGGCAATGAGATCAGAGAAATTATAGAATTTCTTAGTAAATAAAATTTCAGGACCAAGTGGATTCACGGGTGGATTATAGCAACCTTAAAGAAGAATAAACAACTGTTCTGCTGTGTTACATAGAAAGGAAAGGGAGCATACCAATTCATAGGCTGAATGCAAATCAACACTGCTTAAAAATTACAAAAATAGTGAGTAAAATGAGACAACTGAAGGCAGTATCTTAATTTCATCTTCCAATCCACATATTTGGCTTCTGGTCTCTGTGATGACCCATTTCCCATCCCTTCTCATGGTGCAAACAATCCAAACCTATGATTCAAATCCAGCTTGTCTTAAATATCCCATTCTTCTACTCAGAATTAATTTTTATTTTGTTTTTACTCACCTAAACAAGAAGGTAGAGAGTCATATCCGTGTTCAGAATTAACAATGACATTTTGAATGTTCACAATAAATCAAGGATGGCTGGATCAAGGTTGTTAGTTTAAGCCGTGTGACATCAAATTCAGGGAAAACGGTGTAGATTACCAAGAACACACCTTTAAATAACTTATTTTCAAACCTGCTGGCTTAATTAAAAGAAGCTCTTCTGTTACATGTTTGAGATCAGAGCTAGGTTTCTATTTTAATTTCTGTTTGTATGACTCAGTAACAATATTACACATGCAAGCATAATGTCAGCTATGATGATATCATTCTGCTCAGATTTATAAATTCTGGAAACATTAGTAATTTTAATTTTGGAAAGTTGCCTATTCTTTTTAGTTTTTTCACAATTTATAATGGGGATAAGAATAGAATCAACATATTGGTTTCACTATTATTTACATAAAACAAATAGCACATTAAAAATCATTAGAGGATTAATTGATTTTTCTCAGGCCATGTGAAAGATTAGAATCCAAGTCACCTAGAGTATGATGCAAAGAGTACAAGGTGGAATATGAATTGCCGCTCTGTGGAAGATCAAATGTAGACGCTTGTGCATGGCTCTTGGCTCTTGCAAACAACATCTTTGGGTGATGAAACTAGAGACTGCTGTTAACACCCTTAGGAATATTTTGCTGTGAGAATAAAGTGCAAAATAAGCCATTCCTTCATGTATTCACAAAGGAGTCACAAGAAATAAGACATGTAAGCAGCAGTTGCTAATGTCCCTGCTGGTGACATTGTAATGAGGGAAATAAAAGTCACATTGATTCACTTAATGAACTTGCAGCACGAAAGCTTTTGGTTCTGTGAATGCTTCTGCTGTAGCAGTGTGGTTAGGACCAGTTTCTCCCAAATGTGATACCATGTTTAGGAGCTGCTGCTGGATTCCTGCTGAGATGTACTTCAGTGAGAATGAAAATAAATTTCTGGTATCTTAGTGAAGCATGAAATATTCTTGACTTCTGTTCTGGAGGTCATCTTATCAGTTACTTTACTTTTGAATTTTGAGTTTTAAAAATTCTTTAAAATGTGAACCTCTTGTCTCTGTCATGCCTCTAAGGCAGTTTAAAATGACCTCAAGGACATATCTGAGAATTTATTTTTAGATGTGAAATATTAAGGTCACATTTATTTACATCTATGTAGTACTTATATGTACTACACAGAAATATGTAGTACATATATGTAGTTTGCACACAAACACATCAATAATCCACTGGAATTTATAGATAATAATATCTTGTGCAACTTAGAGTCAATTGATATTTATGTTTTATGTGTTATAGATCACGCTTCTGTGTGTTGCTAATGTAACATAAGTTGGCCTTTAAATCAGTGCCTCTAAAAAGGTAGCAAAACAATAAAAAGACATTGACACTGCACATAAACTTTTAAAATAGCTTGTTATTTTTTAAAACATAGTAAACAGGAAATCAAAATTCAACAAGGATTTGTTCTTTTAGGTATAGTGACTTCTAAGCTTGTGAATAGTTTTAAAGTTCAAATTCCCATTTAAGGAAACTTCCAGAAATGTTTATCATTTGAGATGTAATCAGATCCTGTTTTCTAATTTACTCTAAGCTGAGCTGTGTAGCAGGAATCTTAAAAGTTCTTATTAATAAAATCAGACCTGAGCTGGGTATTGGTGTGAACACTGGAAGGTCAGAGAGACAGAATAAGCCACAGCTATCTCGCCTCGCTGGATCCTCAGCTGGTCTTGTTTCCTCAGACTGGAGGCCTCTGAGTCCTCATCCAGGATGGGCCTCAGCTGAACTGCTTTTAGAAGCCTGAAAGCTTAACTAGGCCAAAATGCTTAACCAGGCCAAATGCTTACCCAGGCCAAAATGCCTCGAGTTTCTGGTCCTCACGCCTTATATACCTTTCTGCTTTCTACCACCACTCCCTGGGATTGAAGGCTTGCTTTCTGAGATTAAAGGCGTGAGTCACCATGCTTGGGTGTATCCTTGAACACATGGATTTCTGCCTCTGGAATGCTAGGATTAAAGGCGTGTGCTACCACTGCCTAACCTCTGTTTAATATTGTGGCTGTTCTGTCTCTGACCCCAGATAAGTTTATTAAGGTACACAATATTTTGGGGAACACAATACTACCACAGAGCTGTCAACTGTTTGATGGTGGGCTTGTACGGTAGCGTTACTGAGAACTGCTAACCTATGTAAAGGGTGGGATTTTGGAGGTGCCAAGAACATGCACAGCCTAAAATGGATGGTGGCAGAGATTCTTGAGCATGAGTCGCACATGAGCACCTGGGCAGCAAGTGTTCTCATGACAGAAGCCTACTCACATCATCTTTGCAGCAATGCAAGGACCTGTCATGAGTCACTTCATCCTGTGTGTGCCCTCTTATCTTCAAGGCCACAACTTCCATCTTCTGAGATCTCATTAGGAGTAAAAGTTAACATTCAATGATTAGATTGTTTTGAAATATACTGTTAGAAATTCTGGTCCATGCTATCTACATTTTATGTGTTATAACTATAAGAATGGTCAAGGCATATATTGATTTATCAGGTTGTCTCTGACTGGTTAGTTGCCTAGGGAATTCTGATTGGTTGCATAGAAGGAATAACATCCATGTGGGCTGTTTTCTATAGACTCTCTTATTGTGTTTGTTATTAAATTTGTGGCCATGTAAAGATTTCATTTTCAGTGTTTAGTTTTGGAGACTGTCACAATACCTCAGCGTCATCCCAACTCAATAAAACAGAAGCTGAGGGACCCTGGGCATTGCATCAAGACTATATCTGCGTTGTGAGTCAGTTCAATAGGCTACATTCAGGGCACAGATAATCCATGAATGGACATTTCAGTCTAAAATTTCTACTGAGATCAAAATGGAGCATTTAACTTTCCCACTTCATATTAACTCTGAGAAGTGAACACCGATACTCAAAGATTTTGCTTACCTGTTCTCATTATAACATTGAAAACCCCTGTGGGTAGGTTGAACCTGGATTAAGTTACTAAATACACATATGATACATATCATTTATATTGAAATAACTTTTCCTCCTTCAGAATTACTAAAAGAACTTCCTTCTAAATGATCCATGCAGGAAATTGTGAGTCAGATATAGGTAAAATTAAACTTAGATTCTATAAATTGTATAAACTGGCTCAATACATTTATTAGAAACACTGTTATCACAAAGTGAATACATACATATATATAGATATAGATATATAGAGAGAATATGATATATATTATATATCATACTATCCTAGAATCTTATACAAACCGAGTCTCACCTCAAAAATTTGTTCAATTGCCAATCTCTATCTGACCCATGCTCTCACTTGTATATTTTAAAAGCTAACAACATGGAAAATATCTTTGATTTTTCACTTTAGTCTATATCCTTTATGTCTGCCAGGCTAACACTAAACATGTTTGTCATGGACATAGTTTCTCATCTTAAAGATGGCAAGTTGTATCATGGTATCAAAAGAGTGGACATTGCTTGACAATCCATGGTTGATGGCAGCAAATTTCCTGTTTTTCAGATGACAAGGTTGCCCACAGACACCCTGGTTTCAAACTCCCAGCATTCTTCAAATTGACTAATTAGTTTAGTTTCTTTTCTTTCTATAGAACTATTACCTGTAAAATAGAAGAGTTCATACCCTATTAGTAAGACAAAACATAACAGCTCATCATGAGCATGCATCAAGTCAAACAAAGGCTGTCTATACCTTTAGACTGGGTTATTTTATTAAGTCCTACAGCCTTACTACCTGCAATCACGATACATTATGTGAAGTGGCAAGCTTTCCTGAATGCAGGAGCTGGTGCAGAGGCCATGGAGGGCTGCTGTTTACTGTCTTGCTCCTTGTGACTTGTTCACCTTCCTTTCTTATTGCATCAAGGACTACTATTCCAGTGGTGGCATCATCTACAATGGGGTTGACCATCCCACATCAATTACTATTGAAGAAAAGGCTAGCCTACAGCCTGATCTTATAGAGGCAATTTTTACATTAAGGTCTCTTTCTCCCAGATGACTCTAGCTTGTATCAAGTTGACATAAAACTAGCCAGCATAGGTGACAATGATTCAAATGTCCATGTTGGATTATTCTGCCCTAGTCTAATGACATGAGATATGGGCAAGCTGGAACAACTTGAGTTTCTGTCTTCATGGTACAACAAGGTTAACACTTAGAGACTCTTGAGATTTTGGGATTGCTTTTGTTTTACAAAAACCTATTTCTGTTTCACATCATTCTACAAACTCTACTTTTAATTATTCAAAAAAATAGCACCTTCACTTTATGTGTTAACAACATTGGAATCATAATTACATCTTTTATTTTCTATGTGTGAGGCTATATTTCTCTAAGAGATATGGCCCTTGAGAAAACTGCCTTTCATTCTTGTTTGCCATGCTTAGTGTTGAATAAGTCAAGGGTACAATCATTAGCTCAAATGAACTGAACTGTTTTGACCTAAAATAGGTGACCTACCACTCCACTGACAAATCACTTGTACTGGAAGAGACATCTTGTCCCCACAGCCAGTGTTTCCAGATGAATTTGTGGGTCAAAGTTGCATGAACTTCATGAACTATAGTCCCTTTTTTAGCATTGTCTTCCAAAACTGTCATTTAAACAGAGCATTCAATTTATTCAATTTATGGAAGAACTACATATAAAATCTACTTTAAGTGTTGATTGCTTGGATAACTTCTTCCTTATACTACATCATCTCATCACTTCATGGTATAGGAAGTAAACTACTGGTCATCATCAGACATAATAATAACTAGATTCTCAAAGTATGATTTTAGTGAGAATCATTAACTCATGAATCGCTTCATACATTTTAAAATAATTTTAATGAACTAAACAAACTCTCAATCCTGCCGTCCGTGACAAGTGTGTTGTTTCCAAAGCAAAGTTATGCATAAAAGATGCTGAGACATTAAGTTTTTAAAGATGAGCACTTAAATAAAAACTTCTGTGAGTAGTATTTTGTATAATTCTCCATCCAAAATACTAATTTTGTTTCAAATTTAATATTCATACCTAATTACTGAAATAGCATGTTTTCATGGTTGACTTCACTGCAGTTGGCAATGTGCTTGACTTCAAATGTGTAATATGCTGTTTGAAATATTATGTACTTAACTCACTGAACCAAGAAGTAAAATGCTTTAACTTTTACAGTTTTTTTTCATACGCAGCCACAAACTTTATTAGTCAGTGGATATACTTCTGTGTGTCTGTTTGGTGTATAGTACTAAAAGAAACATCTACTTTATAAGAATAACTTTTTTTATATATTCCTGAGATTAGCCACCAGTTGATCTAGACCACCCCCAAACAAGAACCATGCTTTGCTGCAACTAGATTCTCCTTCTAGATCAGCGCCTCCCATTAATACATTTATCTAACCCCTCTAATTCCTTCTATTGCACAAGCGATTTGATTATGTTCCAGAAGGACACATCCTTTGCCTCCCTGTCCTTCTCCAAACTTGATTCTCTCTTTATTCTCTCTATTTATGGCTCGGCCTCTTCCCTCTGTTGATTATTATGAACGTGTTTAGTTGTAGCCTATTGGTCTAACATAATTGGAATTTCCTGATGTTTGAAAACTGGACGTCTTCCAAGATGACCGGTGTTTATATTTAATCATTATTATTAAATAGGATGCTGCCGTGACTCTCCTGGGCTTTCTATTATAACACAGAAGGATTACCCAAAAACTCCATTTGCTTCTTTGGGAAAATTCTCTTCCCTTTGCGTAAAGGTGGAAATTACACATTTCTAGATAATTATGATGGTACCTTGATATTCCGAATAGACACATTTTAGTCAGTTTAAACATGTTACAGGGCTTTTACTGACTAAACTCTATG
>CABHPR010095865.1:0-21490 GCA_902168415.1 Peromyscus melanophrys
AAACACAAGCAAGTACAATGTTTTTGTGTTGGAAAGCCTTGCTGGTCAGAGGTTACAGTCTTTAATAACCTGGTAGCTTTTTTCCAATGCGAGACGACATGGGGACTCCCTACCCGCAGCGAAACTTCTTACTCTCTATCTGTCCTTATCTGGAGAATGTCCCTGGGCCCAGAGGACTGACCTTATCTGAAAGCCGTCTCTAAGCTTGGATGCCCGATTTATCTCTAGGGTGACCCTTGGCACAGTTACCTTCTAGAAGCCTCCCTTGCAGATAAGGGTCACCCTTAAACTAGGATCTCTGCTACAGGATCCCGCTGTCACAATGGAAGCCCTGTGATAGGAGCATGCCACTTAATGCAAATTAAGGTTTGTCCTCAGGCCCCCCAGTCCTATATATTCCTATACTCTGGAATAAAACTGAGCAGATTCTCTGTTTCCTGGAGGGCTGTCTCATTTATATCCACAGCAGTCCTAACCCTTGTCCCTGCTACAGCTCCCTAAACTCTGGTGGACCAATGTAGTCAACGATCTTGAGGAGGAAGCAGACTTGCATTTTCTCTTCTGTTTCTACTGTTTCTAGCATCGTGTCCAGAAATCACAAATGATAGAGCTACTTCTTATATTTAATCTTTAATTTCTCTCTGTTTTGTTCTTTTACAGATTCTTCAGCTATGCTCGTTAGATAGCTTGTCAACTTGATAGAAACTAGAGACACCATGGAGGAGGGAACCTCAAGAGAATTGTCTCCATCATATGGTCTGTTGGTACGTCCGTGGAACATAGTCTTGATTGTTAATGGATGTGGAAGGGAATATCCCATGGTGAGTGATATTATTCCTGGGAAGGTGGTCCTGAATTGTGTAAGAATGAAAGCTCACCAAGCCATAAAGAGTAAGCCTGTAAGCAGCATTCCTCTGTATCGTTACTTCAGTCTATGCCTCCAGGTTCTAGACTTGAGTTTCTGCATTGACTTTCCTTGATGATGGACTATGACTTAGAAACTGAAATAACTTTTCCTCCCCAACCAAATACGCACACACACACACAAAAATGAAAACCAAATAGCAACAATAACAACAACTAGTTGTCCCTTGATATTTGAAAGTAATCTTTACTTCCTCTGCTGTTTTTTTTTTTTAAATCCCTTGTCTATACTTCATAGGAATCAAAGAATTTCACTGAGAGATAAAAATTACCCCTCCTCCTTTAGAGTATAGCTGTCTGAAATTCTAGGAGATAAATTTAGATTTGTTCTATTTTTAGAACTTGGGAAAAAATGGTTCCTAATGATTTAGCACTGTTTCTGAAATAATATAGGAGAGCCAGAGACACAACTCTAGTATAGAGTTTTCACCAGACAGTGAAAATAATGGACATATGATCCAATAGGTATACATGAATACAAATTTTAGATAGATTATCATAATTTTAAAGCCTGAAGTTCTTTGTATACTACAACGTATCCCTCATTATTGGAAATGCATCTAATCTAGACATCAACAATAGGCAGCTATTGGGATGACACATTCTGTTTGAGTTAAGTTGTTGCTATCTTTCTGGTGAATTTCACACAAAAAATTACTGTATTTTTTATTTTTATCTTTTGAAAACAAGCCAATTAAAAAGAAACAACACTAAATCTGCAATGCAGGTCTAACTTTACTTGTTGCGGAGAGTTGGCCAGGGTTGAGCTTTGCTGCCTCTCTCAGATGAATCATGGTAGTCAGATTCACACAGTTTTCCCAGTCAGCCTCATTCACATAGGTCCCTTGCCAAACTCATGTAGGTACACATATTCAAAATGTATCTGTCTCTCTGGTAAGGGAGGGCTTAGTGTATGTTTTATGTTAAACAACATATACATATATATATATATATTAGAATTTTACACAAATTTAGTTCTAGATTTTTCATTTCTGATAGTGAATGTGTGTGTGTGTGTGTGTGTGTGTGTGGTGTGTGATATGTTTGCCTATGGGTTGTTTTATATGTTCATGTCCCATGTATGTACAGAAGGTGATATCTAGTGTTCTGATAACTCATTCTCTACCTTAATCCTATGAAACAGAGTCTCTCACTGAACCTTGAGCTAGGTTGGTAACCAGTAAGCCTCACTAATATGTCTATCTTCATTAAAGACCATTACTCAGATGGAAGGCTCCTGTGAGACCATGCCTGCTTTTAACATTGGTACTGAAGATTTGAACCAAGTTCCTCACCCTTACATAGTAAAGACCATACCTTCAGAACCATCTTCCAAGTTCCTTGGATATAAATATTTTATAGTTTTAATATACTTCCTATTAATTAAGCATTTTATTATATACCACTTGTTACGTTTATAATTTACAAATTTGTTAATATAAACAAGAAATTCACTATGGATTGATATAGTTACCGAATTTTACAAATTTAGAAATTGAAATTATTGATTAATGTTTTCTTTGATCAAAACTGTTCATTTTAGTTAACTGAAGATAATTAAAATTAATTTAACAATACAATAAAAGCATTCAAGTCCCAGGGCTAATCTTGATTTTACAAAAGTTATTGTATTTGCAATTTTATTATGCTTCAAAGAATTATAAACCTAGAACTTGGTATTCACCACCAGATATAATGACACCACTTGCCCTCCTTCTTTATTCAATAAATATTTAAAACTTTTCAATTTTTTTAATACCATACTAGACACCTAGGGGAAAGTGCTGGATAAAAATTCCCAAAGGATTTAAGTTCCAGTTAAGGAGATAGAAAATGGAAAAAAAATAGAACCTAGAAGTGTCAGGTAATCTAAAGGTCTATGAACTAAATAAAGCATCAGTCTGTCTTAGAAAATGTGCTATGGGCAATCATTTTGTATAAGCTGACATTAGAAAAGATAGTTGAATGAGATAAGTTCACAAACAACAGTGAATTCTGAAAAAGGACAGTTAGGTACCCAAAACACAGTACCCTGAAACAGGAACATTCTTAGAATCTAATGTAGAATCGAGGGGCAACATGAGGTCATCTAGATACCCTTTAAGAATAAAATAAAAATGTGTGTTCTTACTGGAGGAACGGGGACTTTTTTCTACTTTCAATCTGCTTTTTACTTTGATTGAACAGCTTAATTCCCTATTGCTTTATTCGCTGTCTGCACCATGAGATCCATGAGAATAGGAAAGTATTTCCTTATTTATTTTTTCTTGAGGCTTATAGGTGTGAGCTCGGTCTCTCCCTTCTATTCTTCTCTTACTTGGAAACTCTTCTATCTGCAGTCAGTCTCTGAGCAAGGGCACTCGACAATGTGTCCTGTTGGCTATCTATGAGGATGGGGTATGATACTTTTGGAGAATAAATTCAGGTGTCTGTGACAATGTTGTCCTAATCATTTAATTTTGTACATAATGAGAAAACACTGAAGACTTGATTTTTAAAAAGAATTTTTTATTAGCATGTTTATATGTGTGTTCCCATCTGTTTATGTGGGTGCCAATGGTTACCAGAAGGTACTGGCATTAAAGCCATTGGGTATCACTGAATTGTATGCTACCAGCCAACATTTTGTCCTCTGAAAGAATGCTAGCACTCTTAACCACGGCATAGAATAATCTTGCCAGCACAGGTTTCCTTTTTAAATATAAGCTTAATCAAAGTTATTAGAAATCTTTAAAAAAATGAAATAATGTGCAGATGTTGTAAAGGTCCACCATCGTGAACATCATCTTTCTAATATCTACCATGTAAATAGGCTGGTAAAGGATTAGGACTTATTGCCATTGTGATAAGGCTGTCATTACCTCTCCTCCAACAGTCTGGGGATTTTGTCACTAACTCTGCTTGCCTGTTACTTATTGAAGAATTCTGTTCTTTGGAAAAATGAAGAGCATTTCAGGGATATGGAGTTGACTGTTTATGCTCCACGAGATGGTATAATTGTGAATTACTTGTAAAGGAAAATATTAGACAGGAATTCTAAGTTGGAGGATGTGAGTTCCTTGCTTTAGAAGCTTGATTCAGTACCTCACTACCACATTGTTATTTCAGAGCGTATTCTAAGTGGGAGGAAGACATGTGCCCATAGGTGTCTCTGGTAACAGGAAGAGTGCTGATGTACCTAGCATATTTCACACATTGAGCTGACACTGCTGTACATTTGGAAAGGGAATCTGGTCAGCACCACTGTCCTCTTCCCAGTGTAACCCATCAGATGGGTTGGGTCATCAATTTCATATGGATATAAGTGACATTTGTGTAGCTAGAGTTTTCCTGCCGGGCCCACAGTCAGGACAAATCTCTGTCACCTGCCAGTCCCACAGCCGCTCAGACCCAACCAAGTAAACACAGAGACTTATATTGCTTACAAACTGTATGGCCGTGGCAGGCTTCTTGCTAACTGTTTTTATAGCTTAAATTAATCCATTTCTATAAATCTATACCTTGCCACATGGCTTGTGGCTTACCGGCATCTTTACATGCTGTTTTTCATGGTGGCGGCTGGCAGTGTCTCCTCAGCCTTCCACTTCCCAGAATTCTCTCCTCCTTGTCCCGCCTATACTTCTTCCTGCCTGACCACTGGCCAATCAGTGTTTTATTCATTGACCAATAAGCAACATGTTTGACATACAGACCATCCCACAGCACATTTGCATTTTGTTTCACTTCATGATGAAATTTTAAACACAGCATTAATATTTATATCTATTTTGGATGAATTGATTAGTATATTAATTATTAATAAACACTAATTGGCACTTAAGTTTACAGCATAAATTTAGGAGAAGGGCTCCCTTAGCAATGCTTTTGATCACTTCACTTGCTGACGTACGTTTATATGTTTAGAACATGGTCCAAGAATGAAGTCATGCAAGGAGAATTCTGAGTGTTTGTGGAAACAAGACAAGAGTCTTGTGGCCTCAATTTCTGAAAAAAAAAAAAAAAAAAAAAAGAATTGTTCCTGGAATGTATTTTCTTTTCATGATTCTCCCAGGTGTAGCAGATAGGAGTGAGTTTACTTTGGATTATTCTTTACTAGTGGCAATTGATATTTGTTATATGCTTCTGTGGAAAAATATGCATTTGCCATGTGTGGCTTGGCTGCCATGTGTGGCTAGCCCTTAGGTGTAGTGTGTAGCCACTCCAGCTTTGGTCTGGAAGTTCCAACCCCCATTGAGGCTTCCGTAACTATCATGCCTACAAGGCGGGGCCAAGGGAGGGCCTGAAGACCTGAGATCGGGATGTGCGGCGCTCTCTTGTTTCCTGGACCTGGACGCAACAGGTAACAATGACTCCTAGAAATAGATTGCATAGTGCTTTATTAACCTTGAATTTTCTCAATGCTGATGAGAAAGGAACAACAGCTGCGGAGAGACATTGGACGACAGACAAAACTCCTGAGCTAAACCAACCGATTTATTTCAAGGATGTGCTGACCTCAGAATGGAAACCTGGATATGTTCTACGTTGGGGAAGGGTTTCGCTTTTGTTTCTGCAGGAGAAGAAAAGCTATGGATACCAACAAAATTAATAAAAATTCGATTCGAACAGGAGAAACCCCTTGATGAGGAGAAGTAAAAGATCATCCACCAATGTGACATCTCTACAAGTCGTAAGAAAAATTTAATAATCAAAGGTTGGGGTAGGGTTCTGTTTTTGTCTTTCCAGGATAATGGAAATACCCATCTTCCAGAAATCATAAGGCCTTGGATATCCAGATGTTTACAGCAGAAAGAAAGAATCTATTGGTACCAATCTACACAGGGTAAAAATCTCACTGTTTAACGTCTATATCTCTATCAATCTAGAAAAGTTGTGGTTCCAATTCAATTATAAGCCAAGCTGGCTTTGGAGATGGAATGGGCTCACTCCTTCTCTAAACTCAAGCATATTGATAAAAGAAAAGGTTGAGAGATTCTTCAGTCCCATATCAGAAGAGCCCTCTGATGTGGGACAGAAGGAAACCAATAAAAAGGGACCATTGTCTTCAAGATTCTAATTCTCTCCATGCTTACTCTTGATTTCTCAGAATCCTTTCTTACATGTTCTGTCCTCTTTAAATCCAAACTTTCCATTTTGATAACAAATAAGTTTTTCCAATAGCAATCTCTGAAGTCTCCAGAAAGAAGATGGGGCCCCAACAACTTTATCCAATCCAGAACGATGCCATGGTAATCATCATCATACTACACTTCTTACCAGAATTTCAAACAATCTTACTCATTACTCTAAGACTTGCTGTCTCACAATACCCAACAGAGATACCATCACCCCCTAAACAGCAGAAAGCAATTCTAAGAAAACGACGCCCCTTCTCCCTAAGGTTTCATATTTCTCAGGGTTATGGATGATGGTTATAGGGTTGGGGATGGAAGAAAATATTAGACTCAGTATTCTCAAAAAAAATAAATAAATAAAGGAAAAGAAGAAATGGAATGGATAGGTATAAGATATTATGGTAGATTATTGTATATACTAGTAAACAAATTTAGTAAAATAGCAGCCTTAGATAATTTGCACTGTAATTTGCACTGTTATGGATCCTTATATGTTGATACAAATGTAAACTATTTTTATATTCCTGTTTAAGATAATTGGTATATTGATACAAATACAGAACTAAATTTGTTATAATGTACATATATTTCTATCCTTATTTGAAATATTTGTATATTGATGCAAATGTAAATTTATATCTGTCATACTTTATGTATGTTCTACTTCTGTTTAGGATATTCTGTATATTGATATATATTTAATATTATTGTCATATTACATATTGCACTATACATTCCTACCTCTGTTATAAATAGCTTGTGTATTGTCACAATTTTGAAGTCATCGTCCTTTACCATACATTTGCTTATAGACTGTTTACCTTGTTTACATGAAGCCTTAGTCCTTAGTTTATTTCGGTAAATAAGACTTACAGATTTATAGTCACCTATGCTTGTCATCTCTGTAGTTACATTAGTTAGGTTATCCAGATTTACAGATACATAGGTCAGATGGACAGGTAATCTTCAAACACTTCATAGACCTAGAGAATATGACATTTAAATAACTTAGAATTCTGTTGACATGAGACACAATTGCTCCTGGCAGCACCAATTTGATCCCGAGAGAATGTTGGGCTTCTAAGACATTTCCATTGGAAGTTTGTCTTCTTGGCACAAAATGGCCTACTGGGCAAAGAACTGCCCTTGCCTCGACTGCTGACGGTATGAGTGCAATGCTGTCCTTTCTGGACAAGCGGGACACAAGGAAAGCGACCACTGTACTCTGCCAAGACAGGGTAAGATGGTCTTTCAGAATTCCTGCTTCTGAAAATGGTCTGTCAGATACTCTAGGCCTGTAGCCAATTTGAATACACCAACAATGCTGAGAAACATTAGGTGACTGTCCAGGCTGTCAGCTGTCTCAGTCTACTCTTACAAGATTCCCGAAAGTTGCTTGCATCCATCTACCATTTCTCAGGTACCATTATATTCCTTCTCAGGTCTTTGATGGGATTGAAGACTAGCAGTTATAGTTACGACTTAGTATATATAATATCTTAGATAGAACATATTAAGTATTAGATTCAGGTTCTTTAGGATAGGACACCTTTTGGAATGATCTTTGTAACATGCCATTTACCTATGCTCTATATATCTCTGGATTTTAGTATGTGTTTCTTGCTTGACATTGTTTGCACTGATTGTAGTTCCATCTTATCTAGGTCATTATCCTTCATTACTCCTGGACAATATTTGATAACCATTCCTTTGTATATAATCTTGTATTATGTTAGAACCTTCTTATTTAGACAAAAAGGGGGAGATGTAGTGGGTAGCCACTCCAGCTTTGGTCTGGAAGTTCCAACCCCCATTGAGGCTTCCGTAACTATCATGCCTACAAGGCGGGGCCAAGGGAGGGCCTGAAGACCTGAGATCGGGATGCGCGGCGCTCTCTTGTTTCCTGGACCTGGACGCGAGAGGTAGACCGAGGAAAGTTCTCCAGAGAACACCACCGGACTGCGCTGCGTCTCTTCCAGAACCCACCATCTACCTATCCTTTCATTTGTGAGTTACGCCTTTAAATAAATCTCCTTTTAACTACGTGGAGTGGCCTTAATATTTACACCAATACTTAGGATTGTACACTTTACTATTATGACTCCTCTTAACCCTCACAGTATATATTGTCTGGTCCTCTGAATACAGTTGGCTATTGCAAGAGTCTTTAGTCTGCCTCATTTATTGGCTCCATTCTTCCAGGCCCCACCACTGTTAGAGCAACAAACAGATTTTAAGGAATCCTTTCTCTAAAAATGTGTCACTCGGATTTTTTATCTAAAATCTGTAAAGCAGACAAGCAAAAATAGAATATTGCAATGATCTAATTCCCCTTTTTACTATACCTTTGGTGCTTACTGCTTGACATTTGTTCATATTTTGATTATTTTATATAAAAGTAATATAGTTTAAAATGTAGTCAGTCTACCATTGCAGCCTATTATTTTCCTAAATAAAGTATATGCTCATAGAAATTATTGTCAAGTGTTGCTCGTTCTGCTATTTGCTTTCCCATTTCTCATATTCAAAGGCTCTCACACAGGCTAGACTGATGAACCTAAGAACCTGTGGAAATAGAGAATATATATAAATTATACATTGAAATATTGGCTCTGAGTGCAAATAAGTAAAATTTTAAGCAATTCATAAGGTTTGCAATAGGTTCATAGGTAGAAATCACAAAATAACTTAATTTCTCATGTGATCATCTATAATACTTGGAATTATATAATTATTTATTATCAACATATGAAATATAATCCTATTAGGATTTTAACCCACATCAAAATATTTAAATTAGTTTTGCAAAGAAGCGGTTCTATATATTTATTCTAAGTAGTATTGGCTCAGGCTCTGATACTACCTACAACACATTACATCTTTTGTGTTATTCTTTATCTGTCTTCAGCAGCTGTGTTTTATTTATTTTGTCTATATTTTTCCAACATCCTGTTACTGAGAACTTGTATTTGGAATCAATTTTCAACTCCGAGTATTGTAAAATGATGAACCAGATTTCAACTCTAAAATCATATTTGATATGAAAATAAAATTATGTAATAATCTTACTTACTTTTGAATCAAATTACATTTAGATTGCTAATGGTGATATGAGAGAATCAAATTGTCATGCATTGTGTTTTACAGTGTAAGCAGGAGAGTTCTCAATATACTTGCTTATATATTATATACTTAATATAATTATTGTATATGAACTGAAAAATACACACAGGACAATATTTTGAGACCACTGATATTTTTTTGCTTAAAAACAACTCAAAACCTATTGGAGAGTCAAATTAAAACCTCAGTGTTATACTATCTTATAATATAAAAGTTTCATTATATCTAGTGTTGAACAGAATGTGTATACAATAGAACTGTCACAAATTCCTGCTGGAGTGTGAGACAGTACAGCCACTTTAAGATTCTGGCTGTTTCTATACGTTTAAGGTACACATTCCATATGTCTCAGTCTTTCAGCTGCAAGGCATCCACTCAAGGGCAAGGACAGCACATACTTAGACAAAGTTACACTTCCGTGTTCACGGAGCTGCTATTTTTAGTAAATCTGGGAAAACCACTGGTTTTTTTTTTGTTTGTTTTTTATTTCTTCTTTATTCTTCTCTCATACAAATACATCCTGACCACATCCTTCCCTCACTCTACTCCTCCCAGAATGCCCCACACAACCATTCCTCTCTCCCAGACCCACAGATCCTCTTTTTCCCTTCAGGAAAGGACAGGCTTCTGGGAGTTATCAAACATTCTATCCAGATGCAATAAGAGTAGGCACAAACCCTCATGTCAAGGCTGGACAGAGGAGCCCAGTTTGAAGAAAAGGGAGCTAAGAGCCTGCAAAAGAGTCAGACATCCCGCCCACATTCCCAATGTTAGGAGTGTCACAAAATTCCAAGCCAAACAACCACTACATGCATGCAGAGGACCTAGCACAGACCTATGTAGGCTGCATGATTGCAGCTTTAGTTTCTGTGAGCTCCTATGAGACCTGAGGGCCATGTTCTCTTAGTATCCTCCACCCCTCCAGCTCCTGCAGTTTTTCTTCCCCCTCTTCTGTGGTATTGCCCAAGCTCTACCTAATGTCTGGCTGTGGGTCTGCATGTGCTCTCATCAGCTGCTGGAGGAAGCCTCTCCGAGGACAACTGAGCTAGGCACCTATCTATGAGCATAGCAGAATATGGTTAGGAATCATACGTTGATACTTTCTTGTTTTGTTTTGCTCGTTTGTTTTGTTATTTGTTTTGTTCTGACCAGTCATTTTTGGTCCTACGCTAGGTCTCTGAGCCATTCAGCTTCTGGTTCCAGGCCATCAAGGCAGTGATGTGTATGTGGTCCCTCTCCTGGCTTTGTCTTCCAGTTACACCACTCATTGATTGGCCGCTTTCACAAGCACAGAGCCACTATTGGCCCAGCACATCTTGAACATTACAGGTTGTGGGTGGAAGGTTTTAGGTCTGGGTTGGTGTCTCATTCCCACCCATTAGGTGTCTTGCCAGGTTACAGAAGATGGTCTGTTCAGGCTCTATATTCCCCATTACTAGGAGTCTCTGCTAGGGTTACGCAGATTTTTTTTATTAGTGAAATATTGCTTTCATTTTGTAAAATAGGAATAAATATATCAAGATAACATTGAGGTGTCAAATTAAAAGCATTTTACTCCTTTTTCAATATAATGATTCAATGCTTATAGAAAAATTGATTAAACAAAAATATCATTGAAGATAATAAGTACTGTGTATAAGGTATAGGAGGAAGCACAGATCTGTGTTTCTGATCCCAACCATTTACCTTGCACTATATTAGACTATGTTTGTGTTCATATTTTTTTGCCCTGTTTAAAAATGACAAACACACATCATAAGCTCTTTGTAAACTATATATATATACATTATATGTATATATATGTATATATATATTCAAATTCATACACTCAGATATCAACATAGAATATGTTATTTATTTTTCTACTAACATTTTATCATGTGACACATTGAATATTCACATAACCTGGGGGTGAGGTTTTGTCATCATTGCAAGATACATCAGGTACAAGACACTTTGAGTATGGACTTATTTGGGTCTATAATACACATATTAATATTTTTGCCCTATGTTTATGTTAGTGAACCTGGTCAATCTCAGTCTGGGTTAATGTATATGTACATATTCAAGTATAATTTCTAACAGGTGATATAAACAATAGTTTATTAGACTACTAAAGTTCTTGACTGCGTTATTTTAAGGAAAGAAAATAAAATAAAATTTAAAACACTTCATTGTAGGAAACATTAATGTAAGTAGTTCTACAGAAGATGATTGGTTTTAAAAAAACTTTGTTCATTTAAAAGGTCTTCCTTAGGCCATTAAAAATGATTTTGTATGCTTGGTTGAGTTTTTAAACAGTAGGTATACCCCTCAACATTGTGACTATTAGGCTTTAAATCCCTCCAAGCAAGTAGGAGTATTAGATATAAGGGAATGTATAAAAAGGGATGCTTATATTTATAATAATACTGCCATGTGATAGATTCTGCTCTACACAAACATGGCAACATAAATTATTTAAGAGTGGTGACATAAACGTAATAAGTTATGATCTAAATCAATATTTCTAGGCAGAATATGAAATGTTGTTACTGTGGAGGAAAATTCGTATCTCATAGCTCTTGAATGAGTCTTCATGAATACTGATGATTTGAAGTGTTTAATCCTAAGACTTACTGACAACAGTACATTCACTTATAAATGTAAATTTCAAACCTCATACTATCAACCCAAACTTTTATAAAGGTACTTGAGTGTTTACATATTTCAAAACGAAGAGATTTCTAATTTTCTTTTTCTGAATAAGGTGTCTATACAGTTGTGGCTGTGTAGTTACCTGGTCAACTTTTTTTTCACAAGGAATTTTTTATTTATTTTACATACTAACCACAGATCCCCTTCTCTTCCCTCCTTCTGCCCCTCTACCCTTACCCCCCATCAACCCACCCTTCTTTCCCTCCTTCAAGAAGGTTAGGCCTCCCATGGGGAGTCAGCAGAGCCTGATATATTCAGTAGAGGCAGATCCAAGCCCCTCTTCCTGCATCAAGGCTGTGCAAAGTGTCGCACCATAGATAGTGGGCTCCAAAAAGCCAGTTCATGCACCAGGGATGGATCCTGATCCTACTGCCAGGGAGCCCCTTAAGTAGATCAAACTACACAACTGTCTTGCTTATGCAGAGGGCTTATAACAAGTAAATCTGCTTTAAAGTTGATACATCAAACTCAGCCTTCCTAAGAAAGTCTTAATCATACCTTCCACCAATGCAGAGTGGGAACATCCAAGCAGTTGCATCTGGCATAGTCTTACCTTTATAATTATTAATATATTCACAGAATATGATATTTTTCTTTGCATATCTTTGGGGATATTTCTAAAAGTCAAATAGACAGAAAACCAATGATTTCTAAAGCCTTTTTTTGCATAGGGTATTTGTAATAAAGGTCATTCTTAGGCATTTGCACCAGAAGAACTGAATAGTGCTGCCACCTTTAGAAAAAAACAAACAAACAAAAAAAACACTACAGTCACATAATTTAAGTAGGAACAAAGAAAATATATGAGCTCATTAAAAAAAAAAGGTGGCATATAATTTCTCCCATAGTGGTATCAGAAGAATCTATTTCTATAAGATTAAAGATGAGAGAAGGAAAGCAAGGGAGAGAGAGACAAACGAGAGAGAGAATTATAAAACGCTACCACTGAGCTGTCTTTTATATTGTAAAATACCATTAGTAGAACTTAAAGACATTCGGATGGACAGCTGAGGCTTTGTAGGAATAATATTTTAAAGGGAAAGAGTTATATGATCTGAAGAAAAGCCACCACTAGATAATATTTTATATTAAAAATGTAATAGCAAAGCACATGTATGGATCACTGTTATTTTTAACCTTTACATCTATCCATGGCACCTTTGAAGACCACAGCTACTGTCAGTGACCATCACTCAATGATATCTGAATAGCACGGATCCTGCTTTGCTACTATCTGTTTCAAGAGTAACCTGCCTGTTTTTCAGTTATTGTCGCCCTTCTCCTATTCTATCATAGAAGCCAGTGAAAGAAACTCTGCTAACAACAGTAAAAGATCATTATTTTCAGGCAACCACACATCAGCAGTATATTTTCGTATTATATTATAAGATAATTTACAGATACTATGGCGAATTTTGTAGAAATACTCTATGAATTAAATTCTACAAAAAACCCCACAGAAATCTATTGTCTTTGTTGTATACTTTGAAATTAGTGTCTGAATCTTATTAAATTTTAGTTCCCCTTATAATGAAAGTACCCTGATTACTGTATACATTAGTTACCATAGAGTCTCTCCTTACAAGTATAAAAACTATTGAAGAGTTCAGTATTTGAGGATGCACATTAAATATGCAGGTCTACATACATTTGAATCATATTAGCAATTAGATAATTTGCATCAAAAACCTCAATATCTTTTCTTTAATTTCTTGCTTTCTTTAGGATTTCTTCCTTTCTTTCTCTTTACTTTTATTTATTTCTTTACTGTGAGTGAAGGTCAAATACAGGCACTAACAGAAGCTGAGTTTGTACTCTACCACTGAGACTCACCCTCATCTAAAATATAACTTTTTTATAAAATACTATTTGTATTTTAAAATAAGAGAAAAATGACTCAGTGTGGTAAAACACTTCTCACAATAGACTCTGGAAGGTGAAAGGGGACTGATGTAAAGTCCTGCCTAGCTGGGAAGCTATTGGCAACTGATAGACGCCAGGAGTGGGAGAGTCAGTTTTCTTTTAGAGTATAGCCCTTGGAAGTCAACAATGTAACAATGAAGTGCCACAAATCCAAACAGCACAAATTTCACTTTATGGGCTCTAAAAAGGAAAGAAGATGGAAAATAGGGTAGGTAGGGAATGAGACAAAAATCTAGAGGAGTTGAGGGAATGAAGTGAACGTGATAAATATATTCTGAGAAATTATCTAATAACTATCAAAAAAGACAGTCCTTCAGTCTTCTTGCTCTTGAATTAAAATATTCATTAACATAGTTTCATAGTTCTGTAGAAACAGGAGCACACAATATATGAATTTATGTATATATATCAGCATGTATATATATATATATAATCAGATTCATATACATGTTTATGTATATATGAATCAAATAATTTTAAATAATAATTATAAGGATCATAGAAAAACATTGTTTTTATGAGTCTCCTCAAGAAACTCCAATGGAAATGGTGCCAACATTTGCCGATGAGATAAATGAATTAATTTAAAACTACGATATGTACTTTCCAACAGTCTTTAGTAACTGACGATAATAAAAGCAGTAAAGATGTGAAATGTGAGACTTGTTCTTACTTACTGCTGAAATAATAGAAGGAAAGTTAAGAACCAAAATTCCATGGCTAAGATAACAATCTTCCTTCTGTAGAGTATCCATATAAAAGGAAGGTAACTTGGTGAAACTCAAATTTAAAATAGGCATGATTAAATTTTAATGAAAATATGAATGAAATATTCTATTGAATATTTGCAATAAAAGACTGTACTTAGATTATTTGTGAATTTATGTATTTGCTACCATCCACTGAAAAGAAAACTTCTCTGATGACATCTTAAAGGATCTAATCTAGAAGCAGAAAGATAAGAATTTAGAGGGCATTGATATATGTCTAGTTAGCAAGATGAGAGTGGTAATTTAGCACCTGGGGCTTATGAGCTCCTCAATCAGGAGAGATTGGTCAAACATATAGTATGAAGCATGTGTCTTCTCCTATTGAGTGGGCCATAAACACAATGAAAAAGTCTTATGACATTTCTGCCATCATTGCAAACAGAGGCGTATGTTCTCCAATGGTCATTATAGTTTACAAGGTTCACAAATGGGTAAAACTCTAGGTGACTTTTATTTTGTCCAGCATCCTATATAGCAACAGCTACTACGATGAGAGCTAGCCAGCAGGAAAGACATTTCCTAACCATTTCCAACTTGATTTCTCCATATTTGGTAACACATTTGTGTTGTCTTCACTAATATAATCTTATCAACATGTTCTGGTGGGCATCTAAGAGCAAAGATGATTGCCTGTATTGTTCGGGACATGTCTGGGACACACATGACCAATAACTGAAATGGGAGATATTTTATACCAGACTCTGGACCTTTTATTTGATAACCTACAGTTGCTTAGGAAATCAGCAAAATACTTATATATAAACTTTTTTGATGTGAATACACATAATATACCTGCTCACACAAATACACACATTTTAGAAAACAGTAGGATATCCATATCTATTCCAAACATTTTTATAGTTATTTCCATCTCCCAATCCTCTTCCTGGTCATCTCATCTTTCTCCCCATTACCCCTGCTTCTCATTAATATTACTTACAGTCTACAGATGTCTTTCCTTTAAAACCGTGGTGTAATCAGTGATAAATGTAACATCGATAACATCACTTCCAAGGATCAGACCATATGGAATTATGTAAAAGATTGTAAGGGTTAGAGTTGGAGGAGGACAAGAGCCAAACCGTGTCCTCTGGACATTACTAGTCCATGAACTCACAGCAACTATTGCTGGCTACTCAAAATTAGGACATGGTCTAGCCAATCAACATGCTAGAAAGGAGTAGGAAGTGATTCATGAACACCTGTGCCTCACTGAGATAGTTCTCATGGACATTTGATAACTTCTGCCTGAGGGAAAATCAATTTTATTTAAGGACATGTCTCCTGCTAGGTTGAAAATGCACCAGTGGATATCCACTAACCCATGAGTATATGGGCCCCACTAAACTGGAGACAATTTAATATTTCCTTTAAAAGGAAAGTAAGTTGGTTGGATAGGGAGGTAGGGTTACAATCTGAAGTAGGCAAGAGAACAAACCAGGGTTGCAAATGATCAAAACACATTGCATAAAATTTCAAAGAATTAACTGAATATTTATTTTTTTAAAATCTGTCATTTCTTTCATATTCAAATTTTAACTAACCATTCCATATTTTAAGTACCAACAAATTGTCATTCTTTCTCCTTGAAAAATGTCTGGGGCAGTCACTTAGAATCCAATTTTTTTTGAAGCAGCACTGAATTTTTTGTAAAAAAAGACTATGAGTATTCTCCTAAAGGAGGACTTATCTACTCTTTAAAAATAAAAGAGAAAATAAGGAAAAAATGTCCAGAGATTTTCATTAATTTGAGGATATCAGTGTAAAAAAGATTCGTTCTATGATATAAGTATTGGGAATAAAAGAAAATTTAAGATAAATATTTGATCATTATCAGTGATTAGAAAAATAAATGTTACAATACATCTTTGTACATAGACATGGCAAAAATATATGTGCATTTTTAAACAAAGGTAAAATTAATTTTTAACATGAAAATATTTTGTTACATATATTCACATACTCTTTACTTATAATAGAATGGTGTTTGTCCCATGTTCTAAGGCACAAAATTAAAAATGCACGTGCACATTGGTGTCCATGTGGTTGCTAAGTGAATTATTTCTCACCCTTCAGATTATTGTAATCTTTTTGTCTATTATGAATGAACAAACAGGTGAACTGAGTTGGTGACACAGAGATTACCTATAAACTTTTATATGCGGAAAATCTGTTTTCAAGAATGGAGGCTACCATTTGTTTGAATGCCTTTTTAACTTTGTTGTTTCCCTGTTTCAGGTTACTTAACCACTAACTAGAACAATAACACCAGAGGAAAGATAGCTTAAATGAGACTGCATGATTGCTTTTCCAACAGAAATGAGGAGAAAATGAAAACACTTTAAATGAAACACCTCAAATAAACATTTCATTTAGGATAAAGCTGAAACTGCATATACACCACCATAGCAAATATTGAGAGAACATTTATTGAAGAGCTGAAGGACTCATTTGCAGGAAAATAAATGTAATTCTACAAGTAAGCTGCTGAGAGTAAATATGTAAAACCACATTTAAACAGCATGCAATTAACGTGAATTTATAGTGGAAAACAGAAAACTAGGATGAGATTGAGATTTTGGTGAATTACATATTTGAATAACAGATTGTTTTATTTATAATCAAACATGAGCCCAGCTCTATATGGATACTCTTTAATGACCTGAGCCTGCATGCTCTGGAAGATCAGCAAGTTCTCTTATTGCTGAGTTGTCTGTCATGTCCCTCTTTATTATTTACAAACTTAAATTCTTACCTTTGTAGCTCAACATGGATGATGCTTCCACTGTTCTTTCAAGAACTGCCTTTTATTTATTCCCCTAATGACAGGTTGTTTTCCAGTAATAATATTTGTTTTTAACATTTGTTTACTATTTTACATTCATTTTACTTTGTCTGGAACTATATTTGTTTGTAGCTACATGATTTATATTTGACATAATATCTAGAAATTACGAACATTTATTTAGCTACTGTAAACTATAACACTAGCATAGGGATTCACAGTATTGCATTTTGTATTCATTTTATATACCTACCATAGCTCTCCCTCCCTCCCCTCCTCCCACTTTCCTCTGGACTCCTGCACCTCTCCCTTACCCCAATCCCCCATGCACTCCCTAGAAAGTGTAAGGCCTCCCATAGGGAGTCAGCTAAGCCAGGCAGAACCAAGCCCCTCCCACTGCATCAAGGCTGAGCAAGGCATCCCACCATAGGGAAAGGGCTCCAAAAAGCCTGCTCATGCACCAGGGATAAATCCTGGTCCAATTGCCAGGGGTCCCACAAACAGACCAAGCCACACAACGGTCACCCACATGTAGAGTGTCTAGTTCTGTCCCATGCAGATTTCCCAACTGCTGGTCCAGAATTCCTGAAGTCCAATGAGATCAGGTCAGCTGTCTCTGTGAGTTTCCTTGTCATGATCTTGACCACCCCCTTGTTCATATAATCTCTCCTCCCTCTCTTGGACTGGACTCCTGGAGCTTGGCCCAGTGTTTGGCTGTGGATCTCTGCATTTGTTACCATCAATTACTGGATGGAAGTTCATCGCAGTATTGCATTTTAAAATAATGATATCAAGCAGGGTGGTGGTGGTGCGTGCCTTTAATTCCAGCACTTGGAAGGCAGAGGCAGGTGGATCTCTATGAGTTCAAAGCCAGCCTGGTCTACAGAGTGAGCTCCAGGACAGCCATAGTTGTTACACAGAGAAACCCAATATCAAAAAACAACAAAAAACAAAAATAGTGATATCAGTAGAACATTTGTGAAGTGGAAAATTCTTAATGGAATTCTACAGTACTAGAAGTGGATTTTATTATTCATTTTTGTGCTACATGACACAAGTTCGAAAACTTTCTAAGTTTATACCATATAACTATACCTACATGACAACTATATAATGAATAACTGTTTATTGTGATTGCATTCACATTGCTCTAAGTTGTATGAAATCCAACAGGTCATATTTAGTTTCCAATTAAATAAATAGCAAATACATTCTTAAATGATGAAGGGTTCCATAACTAAAGTCAATGTCTCTTTTAACACAACTATTGTGATCAAATTGGGGAGAGGTGAAACCAAAGGGATAAGATATAGAATAAAAATAGAAGCTTTTAGGAATGGTTTTAGAGCCAAAACACATTAGCAAAATGGAAATTCCACATGACTTATATTTACTGCCAAATGTTTTCTTGACTAATGTAAGTTTCACAATTTTCTGCTTTCTCAGCATTGAGAAGATCAATTCGAATTAAAGAAATTAAAATAAGAAATGACAAAAGGGATGCAGCAGTTTGATTTGATGTGACAAAGGTCATGAATTACATTTTGTCTTTTTCACACATTAGGGCTCCAGCCATTATATGATTTGTTTCATTTTTACATCGTCCTTCCTAAATAGATATTTTAAATGTATGTAATTTAATTTTCTAAGTCTTAGTATTTGCAGATTCATGATCTATTCCATGAAAAACATACCTTTCAAATAATTCTCATCACTGTCACAAAATAATTCAAACTTGTTCTGTTACTGAATTCACTGAATAATTCCTCATAATAAAAATTATATTTATGTTTTTATGAAGTTATAAAATTGTAAGGATCTATTTATATTTATACTATTGCCAGAGATGACAATTCTATTTAATTTGAAAACATTTTTGTATTTGGTAGCTTAATTTTCCCCTACTGTACTCTTTACAGTATTAATTAATTAAAAAATTAATCTAATTCCAATGTATTATAAAATTGTAGTTTTATTTACAGTCTTTTTCAGAAGACCAAACATCTTTTGTTCCATCTTCTTTCTTATGTTTGGGAGTCTGTTTGCATTGTTCTTTATGAATTTTAAAAAATTTTCAATGGTATGGACCTAAAACTGATTGTCTTAATTTAAAAACTAGTATTTTTAGTGAAAATGAACATTAACACAGGGGAGTTATTTCTGAAATCTTAACAACAAAAGCAATATTATCTTTAACAAATGATATTTAATTATTGTGAGAAGGGAAAAATTAACAGACTACTTTTGGACTGGAAAAGTTTAGAAGACCAGAAAATCCATTTATAACATTGGATAGAAGTACAGTTTACTTGTGATATTTCATTTGTACTGAAATGTAGTTTTATTTGTATGTTAATAAAGTTGCCTGGGGGTCAGACCTAATAGCAAGCCATAGCAGAAACCGGGTGGTGGTGGTGGTGGTGGTGGTGGTGGTGGTGGTGGTGGTGGTGCACACCTTTAATCCCGATCACATGACAGACAGATCTCTATTTGTTCAAGGATACAGCCAGCATGGAGACACATGTCTTTAATCTCAATACCAACCATAGAAGACCTGGAGGTCTGTATAGACAGGCATTGATGAGGAGGTCATGTGGTTGAGTTTACATCCAATGAAAAGGAAGAACAGAAAGTCAATAAAAGGACAGACACACAGGAAGTAGGTCTCTTTCTGAGGGGAAGGATGACAGTGGCAACAAAGGGCAAGAAAGGGTTTTTAGTATCAGCTCTTAGCTACTGCTCTGACCTCTTGGGCTTTTAACTCTGCATTTGGCTCTGTGTTTCTTATTTAATAAGACTGTTACATCTACAGTTTACAACATAATGCTGGTAGCTATATCATAGTTTGGAGTTATACGTATAAAGTACATATTCTTCAACCTTTCACATAGTCTACCTAGACAATGTGTCTGTAGAAAAAAGTTGCAGTATCTGTATTGTAGGGAAAGCTTGTGAGTAATATGTATTTTTCTTCTTGAAAACGTTTGTTTTAAAGTCAAAACCCAACTTCCTCACAGAGTGAAATTTTAGTACATATCATCATTCTTCTTACATACTCTTAACTCCTGAACTTCTAAGACACTTTTTTTTTCATAAAAGGTTAGATAATTTGCACTTCCCTTGGTATAAATGTAAAACAATACTTAAGAATGTGATCTGCCAGCCATGTGTCTTCCCTTTTCAAACAAATGTGCCTGATTTCATAATGTATGACTACTTGAAAGGTGAACTCACAATGTATACAGTACGCTCCCATCCCCAGCCATCTATGTTCCTCTGTTGCTCCATGTAACAATGTGGCTCTCAACAATCTTTGTTCTTTCTGTGACATTGTCAAGGATTATCATCTGTATCAATTTGTCTGCGTGTGTGCTAGTAAACAGCTAGGAAAAATCATCAAAAATTCGAAGTTTAAAGAGGAGCTTTTAAGAATCTCACACTTTATATTCTGTATGCTGCCATGTTAATATGAGTCCCTTACACCAGTTTTCCTGTACGTTCACTTTTCACTCTAAACAACAGTTAGAACTAAAGACATTTCTCTTTATGTCAGGATAAAACTTGTATTTTTTCTCTTAGTGTATGGTTTCCAGATGTTAAATGACATAGAGTATAACTCTCCAGTTTAGCTAAAACCCTTCTCTTTAACATTGGCTCACAGAAGTATTGCCTTTATTTTCTATATTGTTGAAAATAGAATCCTTCAATATCGCTCCTACACGCTCATGAGGATATTTGGATGTTTATTTTATGCTAGTAGCAATGTTGATTATTTGCAACAGAATTGGCACAGATGTCATAAAATAGAAATATGACCTAGAGCCCTGCACAGTGGCATGCATGCAATATACTGTTCTAATCCAAGAGTGGGCACAGTCAATGGAATGAAAATAAAAAATCAGGAGAGGATTTGGCAGGAGTCTCACTAGGGCAAATCCTATAATTCCAATGATCATATAACTCTCATGATGTCCACACACAAACGGAGGGATATGTTCATCTGCAAATAAGGACAAATTTAATATTTGAAACCTGAAATCAACCTCTAAATCTGAGCGTATAAATAGAAGAGGAATAAGTGCCACATAAAATGACTAGATTCTAATCAGCAGAAGCCTTCAAGCTGCCTTACTGGGACTTCAAACCATAATGCA
>CABHPR010095869.1:0-11085 GCA_902168415.1 Peromyscus melanophrys
ATATATATATATATATATATATGAAATATATGAAATGTACACTGCTTTAGCCATAATGTTATTGAACACTTAATATAAACCACAGAATAGTGGGAAGACAGCATTTATATGCACTGGAAAGCAGAAAAGAAAAAAGAGAAAGAAACCATGTAACATGCTTTAGTGTGGATTTTCCTTACCCTTCCCTGTCATGGCTGGGAATCAGTCCTATAATATTTCTGAGGGAGGGAATGCATGAACTTCAAAGTGGCTGTGATTCAGCTTTTGAATCCAATAGCACTAGGCATACAAAAGGTATGGTATGTTTGGGATAGGCATAGAAGTTAACGGAAGTGTGGAGAAAGAAGAGCTACTGTCATTGTCAAAACCAAAGCATTAGTTCCTATAGCAAAACTCCACAGCAACCCCAAGAAAGCCAGCATGTCCATAGCACTCTATCCATAACAGCTCACCTTCAAAACTTGGTTTCATCTCCTAATTTTATCTAAAATAATGTACTGCTCAAACATTTTCAGGCCGGCACTTAATATTTTCATGATGAAATTAAATTGAAATTGTTGTAAATAGTAGATACTAAAACCCTTAATATTTTAGAATATCCTACTATATAATTTTAATAAATATAAAGTAACCTAAAATTTATAGATAATTATATGAACAATATTTCAATAGGCAAAAACTTTATATCAGTCTGCATAGCTCCTTTTAAATCCTTTTCATATTTCCATCTCCAGTGAATTTTATCAAAATATACACATTTAATATTTAAATATTTTCACTGATCAGATAACTCTGCAGTAAAAATGAGTCACTGTGATATTTTAAAATCCTCTAAGACCACACAACTCTACATGTTAAAAACATTTCTGAGTTGAGTTACAATTACAATTAGGAGAAGAAAATAATTAAGTGAATATTTAAAATTATAATCTTTGTTCAATATTGTTATAGATTGTGGGAAATTAATCTCTTAATGATATTAATGAAATTGGCTTTTCACACATCTGTTTCACATATTCTGTGCATGATTATTACTTATTAAGATAAGGAGTCAGGACCCAGCATCAATCCTGCTTGGTTTTTATTGCTATTACTATGGACATTCATTGTTCACATAAATAAATGGGAATGGAACAAATTCATTTCATTACAGCATATCACCCAAGAATTGACCTCCTTCCCAGCTATATGCCAAGAGTCACTGATCCTTCATCAAAAATTATTTTAATCATAGATTGGCTGACAACTCCATTAAGTTGCTCTGCAATTTTCCTTGAAGTAGAGAATTGTAAACCACCTGACTTGTAGATGGATTTCTTACTATTTGTCAGAGTCATCTATTTGTCAATACTACAACCAAATAATAAATCTCAATCTCACTCTTCCCCTGCTGTCCCCCTCTCTCCCCCTCTTCCTCTATCTACTCCCTTTCTCCCCTCTCTTTTTCTCTCCCTCACCTCTCCTTCAAAGCTATCGAAGGTCACAGTGAAAAATCCTCGTAAGTATCCAGGAATATGCACACACTTTAAATTCAACCAAGTGCATAGTTATAAACTTAGATTATATCTATATCCATTAACTTCTACTAAATGTGTTCTAATACTGTAACAAAGCAAGGAATAGATCTGAATTAAGCCCAATTATCTGAACGACCTCCCAAAGATCTTACTAATAGAAGCAAATAAACACACACAGACACACTTCACAAGTCTTTAGTAATTTAGTCCAATTTTAATAGGCCTATTCAGGGATCTTCCAAGAGAATACCAGGATTTATTTCCTCAGCAAGATTTTATTAGCCAGACAAGTAATATGACTAGATCAGTCACTTAGAGCAGCAGTTCTCAACCTGTCTCGACCCCTTTGTGGGTCAAATGACCCTTTCACAGGGGTCATACATCAGATATCCTGTACATTAGATATTTACATTACGATTCATAGCAGTAGCAACATTATAGTTATGAAGTAGCAACAATAGAATTCTATGGTTGGGGGTCACCACAGTATGTGGAACTGTATTAAAGGATGGCAGCATTAGGAAGGTTGAGAACTGCTGATTTAGAGAATTTGGAAAGCAAGTAGATTGATGTTTTATTTAGGTTCTGGATCAAAAGAAATACAGAACTGGCTCAAACATAATCTGCGTTGTGGATATCATAATGTCTCAGGCCGCTACAAGGAATTACTCAGACAGTGGTCAATCCTTAGCGTTAGCAGCACTCTTGCTTTAGAACCCTGCAAGGCGAGGATCTTCCTGTGCAGGAAACACATAGAACTGACAAAAACACACAAGACACTAAGGGCAAAAAATAAATAAATAAATAAATAAATAAATAAATAAATAAAAACCAAGAATGCAAAAGGCTTCTTTAGAATATTAAATCCAACACAAGAGCCTCCTTCCCACCCTGCAAACCCTAATTCTACCTTTATTTGTCGAATGCAGCTGCTTAATGGAGGTTTATTTCAGCTTTTCTACTTTTATCATATAATTGGCATGAGATTAAATAATTGTTTGAGAAATTGACTATTAACTACAATTACATGAAAATATTTCACTTTTAATTCATGAGTTGATGTCTTTCTATGCTTTGTTGCTTTGTTAGTATTTTTTCTGTAGGAAGTAAATCAGGGCTGATCTTTCATGTTTATGTACCATATCAAATGAAAAATGATTAGCACATACACACAGAAGATAAGTGAAAATTCTCTTTACTCCTTGTTTTAAAATCACCTTAAGTAGTCTCATCCCCAGAAGACTACGTGCAGGGGCCTGCCTGCCTTCCCTCTTGTCCTACATTCCCTGGACACCATGGAACCTCTCTCCAGACCTAGTTTTCCTCCCTTACCCCATCCCTCTGTGTCAGCCACCAATAGGCAGAGAAGCACCCTCTACCTTGGAACCTTCTGGCCATGGTAGGCAATCTTCACTCTCCCTGTTTTTGTCCATTAAACATCCCCCAGTCTCATCCCTAGCCCTGCTGCAGACAAGGAGTAAGCGCTCGCCTTCCCTCCTTGACGCCACTCCCTTGGAAATCCACAAATACTCCTGGCAGATCCAGTTTCCCTCTTTCCTGCGCATGCTCTCCAATGCCCTCCCTTCTAGCACATCTGCATCCCTCCATTTCAGCACCTAATACCCAGAAACCTATTCTATCCTAGACCCCACATGGTCACACTGGCAGGATTCAGAGCACTCTCTACCAGACAAACCACAGACAACACACTCTCCGTGTTGATTCAGAGAGGGCAACAGAAGCCAAGGAACAGAGCACCTGACAAAGAAAAGACCAGATACCAATACCTGGAACCACAGTCATTCCAAACTCAGATGCCTAGATACCAGCATAGAAGCACAAATAATAGCAGCCAGGACAATGTGTCACCAGAACCCAGACACAGTCATTGTCTCACAATGCTCTCTCTGGGTTTTTTGTTTGTTTGTTTGTTTGTTTGTTTTTCCCTTATAGACCGTTTGCTTATATACTATGATTTTCTATTTTGCTTTTATGGGTTTTCTGTGTTAATGCGTGTGTCTCAGCATTAGTATGTATTTCCTGGGCTTTTTCTTCGGATTTTTGTTTGCTTGTGTATATTTTTCCTATCCTAGTTTCTTTGTTTTTATTTTATCTTATTTTGGTTTATTAATCTTTTAGAGGCGTGTTTGCATTCTAATGAAGGAAAAAGGGTTAAGTGCAGAGGATCTTGGAGGAGTTGGGGGAGGGGAAACCATAATAAGAATATACTGTATGAAAAATCTATTTTCAGTAATGAATTTTGAACTAAAAGACTAATGTAATAATTCTAGAAAATGAATCTCAAGGAAGAAAAAGAATGAACAATAAAACATTCTAAAAAGAAAAAAAAATGACCCTAACCTATGACATGGTACTTTAACCATAAGTCTATTTGGGAAGGAGCAGAATTCCAATACATCTGTGACCCAAACCTTTGGCAATCATCTCCAGTACTGATGGTAGAGATGCTTATGGATATACTGGGCCAGCAGAGCTGTGAGGAGAAAAACATGTTTCCAGGAGCTGTAAGAAAGTGCAGTTATCTTTAGTGGACTTTGTGAGGTCGAGGGAGGGAGAAGAAGGAGACTGACTTACGGTGCAGTGAATTCTCTGTTCTGTCACTGGCTATGAAGATGGAGGAGACCACACAAGTAAGGAAGATTGTTTCTAAAAACAGCATCAGCCCCAGCAGCCAGATGTGAAATAAGAACCTCAGCCCTACAACTGTAAGGAAGTGAACCTGTCACAGTCTCAGGACCTTAGAAGAGGACACTGGACTCCAGATGTCAGGTAGCACAGTACAGTAGATGCCGTGGATTTAATCACCAAGACTCCAATCAGAGAAGTAACTCACTGAACATTTCTGACTGGTATTACTGTGAACCAACAAACAGATGCTATAAGACACTAAATTTTCCAAAAGGATACAAAGCAACAGAAAATGTATAAGCCTTCAATGAACCATTATGCAAGTTCCCATCCCTTTAAAAAGTCTAAAATGTATTATACTTCTACCCGATTTTATTAGTCATGGTCATGTTGAGGAACAGATGCAAAAGAATGTTTATAGTATTAGGAAAGAGGATTTCTTGGGTGTCTTACATGGCTAGAGGCTGAACAGTCACACAATAGGAGTTTGAAAGCTGGAAAGTCAGGAAGCCTGTAGCTGCTCAGTCAAAAGACTGGAACCCTCAGAATAAGAATGAATGGCCTCACAGTCTGAGGCCAAAGGCCTGGGAGTTCCCCGGGGAGTCAGTGATGCTAGTTTATGTAAAGGCTTGAGAAGTAGTGTTTGACCATCAATGGCAACAACAACAACAACAAAAAGTGCTGCATGACAAGATTTGATCTTCCACAAGTGTGCATGCTTCTCCCCTCTGCTTTTTGATTCAGCTAAAGAAAGTCCTTGCCTACCAACTGAGATACCTACATTCAGGGTGAATTTTCCCTTCTCAATTCCATGACACCCATGCCTATCATCTCTGAAAATACCCCCACTGGCATACTCAGAAGCACACTTTGCCAACTCCCTAAGTATCTTTCAATCCAATCACACTGCAAACAAGAAAACCACTATACTGTTGAAGAAAATATATTCATTGTCTGTCTACTACTTTGCACTTTGTACTAGGAGAAAGGGCTCCGCAAAAGAAAAACCAACTAATTTGGTAGAAATCAAAACTGAAGTTTTAGTTCAGTTGACAAGAGACCAGTTCTCTCCATCCTTGTATTATTTATTGAGCCATTGAGTCATGAGTGAACTATGTATGTACTTCTCTTATATTACAAATTTGAGTTGAAAAGGATAATGCCAATGAACATGCCAAAGTGCATGGAGAAAAAAAGCCCATGAGGCCTCAACTCTACACAATGAATACAGACAACTGAGGGAAGATGGGAGCAGCAGTGGTGGCCTACCCCAGGGAAGAGCACAACAATCAGCTGTCCAGTACTAAATGATCAGCCCTGAACATATACGTACAGGTAGCATTATGTAGATTGAACAGCTTATATTCAGGAATATATATGTATATACATATCCACATACATATACATATATGAATGCAATAGCAATTAGTAAAAGTAAAAGAGGCTGTGAATTTGAAGGAGAGCAGGGAAGGGTATAAGGGAAGGTTTGTGAAGCAGTGATCCCCTCTTATAACAGGACTGAACCTAACAGGACAGTTGTTTTTTGTTTGTTTCTTCCAGGAGCCAGTTTGCTAAGACCTCTGCCCCATATTACCCTACCATCCTATGTTGACTCATGCCTGGCTTCAATCAGACCCTCAGGAAGTACATCTAGTCTGGAGCCAATCAGGATCCTACCTGGACACAAGCAGGAACTGTTCTTGCTATTTTCATTCAGATAGACTCCTGACACAGCAGACAGACCCCTGACACAGCAATCTCAGTTGCTGACCAGATGCCATGAGCCAGTCATAAAATGATTCCTGTACCAGTAAGGGTCTATACCCAGTCACTTCAAAGTACACTTAACCACAGCTGGAATTCCCCTAGCTATGCTTAAAAGGAGCCTTTGAGCTTCTCTTGGAGTCACCATTTTGCTACTTTGTCAGATGGTCTGACCCCTCTACTTGCTGGAATTTTTTTATTAAACATTCTTGCTGATTACATATGAGTCTGGTGGTCTTTTATGGGATTTCTCGTAGACCCTAACAGTTTGGAGGGAAGAAAAGAAGGGAGAAATGTAATTAAATTACAATTTCAAAGGAAAAATAAATACACCCAAAACTTACATTAATTATCAAATCATGGTATGGAACTTACATCCTTGCACAAAAGAGAAGCATGAATGTCTTAATAATTTAAGATTATCTTTTATATATTTAATAACTTAAGTTTATATCCCTCCTATAACCATACTCTAAAATCCATCTTTACTTAGTGCACAGTACTGTAGCTAAAAGTTTCTCCATTCCTGCCTGGGCCATGCAATCCCATGGCCTGCTTATAAAATAACCACACAGAGGCTTAACATTATTTATAACTGCTCAGCTATTAGTTCAGGCCTACCACTGACTAGCTCTTACACTTAAACTCAGCCCATTTCTGTTAATCTATATGTCGCCATGTGTTCCATGGCTTTAGCTGTGTGCCATTTCATGCTGCTCCCTGGACGGCAGGCTGGCGTCTCCTCACTCAGCCTTCCTCTTCCCAGAATTCTCCTTGTCTGCTTATCTTGCCTATATATCCTGCCTGGCTACTGGCCAATCAGCTTTTTATTTATCAACCAATCAGAGCAACAGATTCATAGCATACAGAATATCCCACAGCACCATACATTTTAAATGCCTGGACTCCTGACAACTTTTCTCTTAAACAAGTTAGTGATTGAAACCCTCACTCTTCATTCTTTCTTTTTTGTTTTGTTTGTTTGTTTGTTGTTGTTGTTGTTGTTTTCGAGACAGAGTTTCTCTGTGTTGTTTTGGTGCCTGTCCTAGATCTTGTTCTGTAGACCAGGCTGGCCTCAGACTCACAGAGATCTGCCTGGCTCTGCCTCCTGAGTGCTGGGATTAAAGGCGTGGGCCACCACTGCCTGGCTCACTCTTCATTCTTAACTATGTTCTTTGAAAGTACCCATTTGACTGGCATTGCTCTCTTTCCTTCTTTCCTTCCTACCTTCCTTCCTTTTTACCGATAGGCATTTTAGTTTTCACATTGAAAGTGCTAACAGGCTACACTTTATTAAGCAGTGATGTATTCCACCTCCACTACTCATGAGATCACCTAGGAACATCCAATTTTAAATGCCCAGATCCTAATCTCAAAAACACTTTTCTCATTGGCCTGAAGGAGAGTCTAAACTAAATTTGATTTTGATTTTAAATCTCTCAATGTTATTTTTAACTTGAATCCAAGATTCACAGCCATTGATCCAAAGTTGTCTCATATTTTTAGAAGGGATTATAGAGAATTTTCACAGACAGAAGTCTGCAGGACAAGGACACTGCAGTATGGTGGTCTTGCTTTGTGCCCTGGACATATGAGAACAAAGAGAAAGAAAAGTAAAGTGAAAAAGCTACAAAGTAGCTGTGAATGTTTGCCAACTTCCTAGCTCCGCCTCCTGAGAGCATTCCTGTGGACTCTTCTACAAGGGGAGTCTAGCTCAAAATAAAATAAAATGAAATAAAATAAAATACCCACACAAACAAAAATAACTCACACTATTCCTTCATTTAACATTTCTTAAACTGCTTGCTCAAAACAAGTCACCTCCTTTGCTCAGATCATTCTATCCTTCTTACAATTTAGTTTAGTATATGATGTCATTATTTTTTACAGACTGCAACATAATCCAAAAATTCTGTTTTCATTTTTTAACCCTATTCAAAACAGTTCTTTACTTTTTGTAGCATATATAATTTTTATGTGGCTTCTTAATAATTTACTTGTTAGTGGGAACACATTCATAATGAAAATTTGAGTATATAACCTGAACACAAAAGGTATTAGCACCCTATCTTATACTCTATCCTCTGGTCCACTCACCTATTTTTCCTACTTTTGAAGAGATTGCATCTCTTTCTAGCCTAAATGCTTCCTTACATTCTATTATTTTAGCTTACAACAATCTCTTTTAACCTGATTAATTCTTCCTTTTATCTTGTGTTCAATACATTTTATTTTTCACAGAAGTTTTCCTTGATATCTAGAGTGGAGTTTTCCTACCCAAATACAACCCTTGCAAGCTCAATTTTGACAAAACATACCCTAGCCCATCACGGTACATTCTTTCTAGTTCCTTAATGATCACTGTGTTGCTTCCTTGAGAGCTTATTGCGAAATTGGGCCTTAACAAACACTTAGTCAATGAAACAGTGTCAGTAGTGTTGTATATCTGTGGAACATTTTCAGTATCTGAATGCATTTTCGTGATATGTGGGGTTGCACCACAGGGGTTTTATTCATCTTCACTCAAGAGAATATTGGGTCACTTTATAAATCAGCAGTGTAGACTTGCTTCACTTTTTACCTTTACAAAATTCCATTATGACAAATTGGTAGTCTACTGTTTTAAGAAATGATCTTAATCCCTTTATTCACCAGAAGGACCTGTGAGGGAGTGAAAATCCCTACACATACATATTTGTTTATGTATTTATCTTACTTGCTTAGAACTTTTCAGGTATGTCCAGGTATGGTCATTGATATAAAGGTATATAATTTTTAATTTTTCATCAATTTTATCTCCAGATTTGTTTTTCCATTAATACCTTAGCTGATGATATATTATTTTTAAAATTTCATCTTTTTTATCTTGCTTATTGTGTTAATTTTTTTATTTTGCATTTACTATTATAGGAAACCATTTATATGCATCCCAGTCAATACATGTTTCAACTTCTGTGTATCATTTGCAAAAGATTTCATATCACAAAACTGTGAGCATTTAATGATTTCAAGTGGTTCCCTAGGTCAAAATTTTAAACATTATCTCAGTTATTGAATTGATAAGAGAAATAATCAGGAACAGTAATTAACAGCTTTCCTGACTGTTTATATTGTTTATCCTTAATCTAATTTTCTGCTAAACTTCATAGGGTCCAAGAGTAGTTCTATGTGTAAAAGGTAAGTAGTATACAAAATGCATGTATAAGTTAAGTATGAGAAGACAGATCATATATATCCATATATGCATATATATTTCCTTTTTGATATTACAGTATAGGTTAAGGGAACATTTTTAAATTGCTTGTAAGTTGTTCTCATAGACATTTGACGTTATAAATAGTAAAGCATTTCACAGTTTCCAATGTCCATAAAGTTATATGTGAGAATCTGAGCATAATTACTTCTAGAAAAAGCAGGAACTGAAGAATCGATAGGTGTAACCACAACATCAATAACAATCAAATACAACATGAGCCTTTACACTAAAGAATGGAGAGTCTCATAAAACAATGGTTCACCCTTTCTGTTTGCTAGCAGAAAATTCATTTTAAAAATGAAGAAAAACTGAATAATAGTTCCAGAATTCAAGTTATAGAATATCCTGATTCAAAACCCTGACTAGAAAAACACAACTTCATGTTTTGTCATCATTTGAATCAGAATGGATATTACCAAATAATATTTAGTTTTCCTCAATACTATAAATATTTGAGATGAAACAGGAGGTGGATGATCAGTGAGGAAACCCAAGCACTTAGAACACATTTTGTAATCTGGCAGTCTTTCAGTCTAGAAGTTACAGGACTGGCCAGGTGGTGATGGTGCATACCTTTAATCCCAGCACTCTGGAGGCACAGGCAGACAGATCTCTGAGTTCCAGGCCACCCTGGTCTACAGAGCAAATTCCAGGTCAGCCAGACCTATACAAAGAAACCCTGTCTCAAAACACCAAACAACAACAAAGTAGAAGAAGATAAAGATGTAGGGATTTGAGAAAACATTGCCAGATACAAAAATGTTTAAATACTACTATCAGACAAGGAAAACGTTAATGATCCCTACACACACACACTCCCTTTCTATATCTTCATCCCTCTGTCAATGTGATCCCTTGACTACCCCTTTTCCTCCTTCTCTCTCATGCACAGGCATCTGCAGACACAGAACTAGAAGATCCTTACATCCCGTTTGATTCAGGATCACTTATAATCTCTCATGAGAGTGCCATCCACGGCAGCTGAAGGGAGGCCATCTGACCAAGCCATGTTCTCTCCCTGGCAGAGAAGTGTATTACTTAGCATGCACTTCCTTTTTTCAAGATAAATGCAGTGATATCAGAGGGTTTTTCAGTTCTTTGTTGGACATCTTCACAAGGAAGACCCACAGATATTTCCAAATTAACCTTTTCAAATTCAAGGTCATCCTATTCCTGCTGCAAAAGCCTCCTTTTCCCAAAATGTTTCCAGCCATAGTTAATAGAACAGGGATTCAGGCGAGGTGGGTTTTCTGGCGTTATATTTTATCCACCCTCTTCCCCATTCCCACAGTCCAGCACATGATAACCACTGAGTAACAATATGCAAGATGCACACGATAATCACTGAGTGACAATATGTAAGATGCACATGATAATCACTGAGTGACAATATGTAAGATGCACATGATAATCACTGAGTAACAATATGTAAGAGGCAATTGAGGAGAAAGGAAAATATAGAGGAAAGACAAAATGAGACGAAATGGATCAGAAAGAGCAAAGGGAAGGAACAGAAAGATAGTGTGGTCACACTGAAGCCCAAATTCTCCGTTCATTTTGCATTTTCATCTAGATAACTTTTTATTTGTGAAATTCTATTTTTTAATTGAATTAGTGCACAACCTTCAAATGTTTCCCACTATGGGCCACAATTCTCTTGTCTCTCAGTCATAGTATTAACTTTGGTTTTCTTGTACTTTTTATGTTTTGTTGCTATCACTATGGCTACCTTTGCTTTTGATTTAATAGATTGTACAACTTATAAATAGTATAAAAACTGTTTAGTTTTGCATCGGTCCTAAAATTCCATTGTTGTGTTTCTATGTTTTAATTCTCTAACTTCCAAAACCAAGACCTTGCCTCTGTATCCTACTCATGAGTAGGATACAGAGGCAAGGT
>CABHPR010095871.1:0-12418 GCA_902168415.1 Peromyscus melanophrys
TAAACTATTACTTGTATTCCAATGAACAAATACCTAAATCCTGAATCAAAACATTCATTCCAAACTTCTTAAAATAATATCCTGCATGACTCCCAGGAAACTGAAATGTGTCAAATCCTCCTGGGCCCTCTACCTGGGCCCTTGTTATTCTCTAAAGCAGATGGTAACTGTTAACACAGCAGGGTACTCTGCACTTCCAGAGTTCATCTCCCATGGGTTCATTCCTGTGGTTAGTCACCACCTCTGTGAAATCTCACCCTCCAATATAACCATGCTCCCAAACTCAATCCAGGCCTTTTCAATTCCTTTACCAAACAATTATAATCACTTCATTTGAAGTTCCAATTCTCTAATTCTTCCCCAAAAATTAATGATCATGTTTTTCATACAGAGATTATTTAATTGAAAATAGATTCTTCTCTCATACAATGCATCCTGCCCACAGTTTCCCCTTTATTCTCTTCTCCCTACTCCATCCCCCACCTCCACTCTCCCCCAGATCTACTCCTTCTCCATTTCCCTTCAGAAAAGGGCAGGCTTACAAGAGACAACAGCTAAACACAAGATACAATAAGACAAGGCAACAACCCTCATATAGAGGCTGAACAATGCAGCCCAATAGGAGAGAAGAGTCCCAAGAGCAGGCACAAGAGTCAGAAAGAAACCTGCTCTTACTGTTAGGTTTCCCACAAAAACATAAAGCTAGCAGCCATAATATATACACAGAAGTGTGGTCATATTTTATTTGTGCACCCAATAAAGTTTATCTGAGGCTCAGAGGAAAAAGCCAGCCACTGTATTATACATAGAAGTCAGGCAATGGTAGCACATGCCTTTAATCCTATCATTCAGGAGGCAGGGATCTGTCTAGATCTCTGTGAGTTCAAGGCTACACTGGGAACAAAACCAGACATGGTGACTTATGCCTTAAATTCCAACACTAGTTAACCATAAAGGTTTGGAGGTCTGTACAGACAGACAGACAGGAAGTGACATAGCTGGGCAGAAAGAAGAAGTGATGTAGCTGGACAGAGAGAGCAAATGAGATAGAACAGAAAGGAATATAGGTGTGGGTATACAGGAAGTAGGTCTCTTTGGAAGCTGAGGGTTGGCAAGATGAGGTTAACTTGTGGCTTTTTTTATTCCTCTAATCTCTCAGGTTTTAACCCAATATCTGGCTCTGGGTTTTTTATTTCATAAGGCCGTTTAGCAATTTGTCTACACAGAAGACCTGGTGCAGACACATGCAGGCCTCCTTCTTGGCAATTCAGTGTCTGTGAGCCCATAGGAGCCCTGCTTAGTTGAATCAGTGGACCATGCTCTCCTGGTGTCCTCCATCCCCTCTGATTCCTGCAGTCTTTCCTCCCTGTCTTGTACAGGGTTCCCTGAGCTCTGAGAGGAGGGATGGAGATCTTTTAAAAATGAAAACTCCATGCCAGATGGTGGTGGTACATGCCTTTAATCCCAACACTCAGGAGGTAGAGTCAGGTGGATCTCAGTGAGTTCAAGGCCAGCTGGTCTACAGAGAGAGATGCAGGACAGGCACCAAAACTACACAGAGAAACCCTGTCTTGAAAAAACAAACAAACAAAAATAAAAGTGAAAACTCTATCATTTCTATTTAAAAAACGAGAAGCTTTTTTAAACAAAATTCACACCAAGATTTAAAAGAACTATACAAAATTCACTTTCTTCACAAAAATCATAGCAATATTTTCTGTACTGTTCTTAGAGAAGCCACGAAACATTTTATTTTGAGGACTGTGCTTAGATATTAAGATGAGAAAGTAAACAAAATCATGAAAGAAGACAGAGAATTGAGTTGCCTGTCAATATGGTCTGTGATTCTATCTTGACCAGTGCAAGATGTAGAACATTCAGCTCTCTCTCCAGCACCATGTCTGCATGCATGACTCCACGTCCCACCATGATGATAAGGGACGGAACCTTAAACTGTAGCCGCTCCACTAAATGCGTTCCTTTGTAAGAGCTGCAGTGCTCATGGTGGGTTGGCACAGCAACAGAAACCTTGATTAATACAGAAGTTGGTACCAGGGGCTGGGATATTGCTGGGAAAGGGCTGACCATGCTTTTGTTTAGAGGAATTTGGACTCTGGGAGTTTGGGTTAGGAAAGCAGCAGAATGCTTTAAGCAAGGCTTAATGGGCCAAACCAGTAGGAGCATGGAAGACAGTGGTGCTGAGAGTGATTCAATCTGTGGGGGCCTGGCTCAAGGGGTCTTAGAGGAGCATTTTAGATGTTGCCTAGAAATCATTCTTGTGATATTAGGTGAACAAAGTGGCTTTTTTTTGTCTTTGTCTAAAAAGTTTGCCTAATTCTAAAATGAAGAGTTTTGGATTAATTACCTTGGTAGAGGAAATCTCAAAACAGCCTAGTTCATATTGTTTTGTGGTTACAGTGTTAACTCTAATGAAGATATATAATGGAAAGGAGCAAGCTGAGCAAGGAAAGAATATTTTTGCAAAAAAGGAGCACACGGAAGTGGAAAGGAACTAAGTATGTGTTCAAGGAGATAAGCAGATTAAAAAATAGAATAAAGGGAGTGGTGACCTCAGGGCAAGATCGCACCCAGCTAAGTTTCCTACATGAAAAGGAGTTAAAGAAAAGTGTAGAGCCAGGTGTGGTGGTGCACGCCTTTAATCCCAGCACTGGGAAGGCAGAGCTGGGCATATCCCTGAGTTTGAGGTCAGCATGGTCTACAGGACAAATTCCAGTGAATGAAATCATGGAAAACAGCTGGTGAGGATGCAGTTCAACAAGGGGCCATGTTCCAGTCCCAGCAAGCAATGGAACATGGCAGCTTTGGCCATGTATTCCTAGCTTTAGAGTACAGGATAGAAGAAAGAGGTTATGGAATGACCCTTCAGGACTAAGAAAGCTTCTGGGGCCAGGCATGTGTCAGGGGTGTCCCTGAATGGAAGCCTAGAGAGGCTGTTGTATGAAAAGTTGAATGTTGCTGTAAAGTTGAATCCTGTATTGCCTTGGAGAACCCCAGATATTGGAGATTCCAAATTTGTGGAATACCTGCTGAGGAAAGCTGCTAACATGGGGTGGAACCAGCCTAAGAGAAAGAAGAATGTTGCAGTAAACAACACAGAAAGGAGTTGGAGATCTTAAGAATGCTTTGATACTGGACATGGAGATGCAGAGTTTGGAGTTTGCTCAGCTGGTTTTTGGTCTTGCTTTGGTCCAGTTTTTCCTCACTATGCTCTCTTCTCTACATGTTGGAATGGTAATGTGTATCATTATATGTTGGAATTATGTGATCTGCTTTTTGATTTTTGATTTTACAGGATATTGCAGTTAAGAGATTGCATGAGTCTCAGAAGAGAACGAACTTTAGAATTTTAAGTAAGTTTGAGACTGTTATAAACTATGGGGACTTTTGAAATTGGGTTGAATGCATTTTTGCATTATGATATGGCTACAAGCCTTTGGGGGACAGGGAGTGGAATGTGGTGGTTTGAAAGAAAATATCCCCTAAAGGGAGTGGCAAGGAAGTGTGTCACTGTGGAGGTGGGCTTTGAGGTCTCATATATGTTCAAGCCATTACGAGTGAGACAGACTATTTTCTGTTTTCTGCTCAAGATATAGAACTCTCATCTATGTCTCCAGCACCATGTCTGTCTGCAAGCTGCCATGTGCCACCATAAGGATAATGAACTGAACCTCTGATTGTAAGCCACCCTTACCTTTCTAAGAGTTGCCATTGTTATTGTGTCTCTTCACAACAATAGAGACCATAACTAAGACAACCAAGAAACAAAAGACACTTCACCTGCTAACAGCTTATTAAAATGTAGGTCCAACAAAGGAATGCAATCAGCAGCAACCAGATGAAACACAGCAATGCCAGGCTCTACATTCAAACCTGAACTCATTCTTTGCAGACCAAAACATACATAAAAACATTTGGTCACCTTGCAAACTTCTGTACAGTATTTCCCACAACTGTCTATTACAGAGCACTGTTTCTCTTTTTTGTTCTCCTGTTCTTTCTTCTTTCCTTCCTGTCTTCCTTTTCCCTTTCTTCCTTCTTTCTTTCTTGTATATGTAAATTTTTGAGTTAAAGAACAAAACTGGAGCTTACATATGCTAGACACCTGTTCTATCCCTAAGCCACATGCCCAGTCCTTTTGGTTTGGTTGTTTGTGTTTGAGAAATTCTCACACTATTTAACTCAGATGCCTTTGAACACATTAAGCATTTAATTGACATTGCCACGAACAGTCACAAATATGTATGTAGACCATCAGATATACACTTCATATTATATGGTTTCACCAATACTTGCTACTCTGAACAGCTACACATGTCAAGCATAAAAAAAAAGCATTTACCTCTCAAAATATCACAGGCTTTCTCTCTAGTCTGTGATATTCCTGTTTGCTCCTCATCTTTTCTCCAGCATCCAACTCTTATTCTATTACCATTTTATCCTCAAAACATAGAAAAATATCACTTGGTACTAAATAAATAATCACTTATTGTCTTCCAAAGAGTGCTATGGACTATTTTTATAGCACTCACTATTTTCTGTCTCTTATTTTTAATGCGCTTTTTCACCCATAAGAATGCAATCCTTGCATCTTAAAATAATTTTAAGTATGGCTGCAGGTACATGTGCACATGTGTGATCATGTGTTCAGAGGACAGAGGTCATCTTTAGATGTCACCTCTTAGGAGTTTCTAGTACTCAGTACTTTGATTGTGACCTTGCCACTATGCCCAAGTGTTTTTTTTTTTACAGAGTTCTTAGAAATCAAACCTAGGGCCTTGTGCATATATAGCAAGTCTCCTCTGCTCAAAACTTTTCTGATCCAAATATTATTCTCTGTTCATAATGGTAGACACAGAACACCTTCAGACACAGGACAGATAACTACCCCAAACTGGATTTGAGTTTAAGATCTCCAACATGAGAAGTAGCTTTCATGGTAATAGAAGGTGTAATCAACAGCTCTCTAATTAGACTTAAGACCTGTTCAATGGGAGTAAAATCATGCCTGCAATTAGAAACCTAAACAATCACACAGGGCTTCTGAAGTCATGGATTTTGGAGAAGAACTTACAACTTCCCACAGATAAATATAGTCTTATAAGTTTTGATTCTAGGTACACAGTTTTTATGAATGACTAGTTATAGTTGTTATAAGCTGACCAATGTCCTCTGCAGTCCATATATTGAAGCCTATGCACTTTCTTCCATGTGACCTTATTTGGAAAAAAGACTTCCAAATAAATTTTACATCAAAAGGCACTAATATAATGTTTTGGTATAGCAGAAATCTTAAAAGTTCTTATTAATAAAATAAACCCAGAGCCAAGTATTGGGGTGAACACTGGAAGATCAGAGAGACAGAACAAGCCACAGCTAACCTCATCTGGCCAACTTCTCAGCTGATCTCGTTTCCTCAGACTGGAAGCTTCTGTGTCCTCATCCCAATGTCTCTCAGCTGAACTGTGCTGCTCAAAACCTAAAAGCTTAACCAGCCAAATGCTTAACCAGCCAAATGCTTCTAGTTTCTGGTCCTCATGCCTTATATACCTTTCTGCTTTCTACCATCACTCCCTGGGATTAAAGGCTTGCTTTCTGGGATTAAAGGCGTGTGTCACCATGCCTGGCCATTTCCAATGTGGCCTTGAACTCACAGAGATCCAGAGGGATTTCTACCTCTGGAATGCTAGGATTAAAGATGTGAGTGCCACCATTTTCTAGCCTTTGTATCTAGTGGCTGTTCTGTCTCTGACCCCAGATAAATTTATTAGGGTGTGCAATATTTTGGGGAACACAATACCACCACATTTGGGCCCCTACTTCCTCAGTCAGATGAGAACCCAATCATACTTTTTAATAAATAAAATAACCAGTCAGGTGGTAGTGGTGAAATCATAGCAATGGGTATTGGCATTCTTGGCATTCATACTGGTTCACACAATTTGAGAAGAAATATACATTTATAGCATAAAAACAGAACTATTTGTTAGAATAATAGCTTAAACTTGCTCCCAAAACATGTCATTGTAGTCCAGTTCATTAATACTTTTCATATATTTGACCAATTAGTGATGGAAGTGGTCATAACCAAGAGGAATTTATATGGAATTGGATATAACATGTCAAAAATTAGAAATATTGCATGATTTCTAAATGTGAGTTATGTCTTATATATGGGCACAACATATGTACTATGGAAGATTTTTTTAAGAATTTTTTTATTAATTTACATATCAATCACAGATCTTCCTCTTTTCCCTCCTCCAACTGCTCACCAGCCTCACCACCCATCTCCCCCGCCAACTCCTTCTCCATTCCTCCTCCTAAAAGATAAGGCCTCCCATGGGGAGTTAGCAGAGTCTGGTACATTCATTTGAGGCAGGACCAAGACCCTCCCACCAGAATAAAGGCTGTGCAAGGTGTCCCACCATAGATAGGTAATGGACTCCAAAGAGCCCAGGAATGGATCCTGATCCTAATACTAGGGGGCCCCTTAAGCAGGTTAAGCTACACAACTGGCTTGATTATGCAGAGGGCTTAGTCCAGTCCCATGGAGGCTCACAGCTGTTAGTCTAAAGTTCCTAAGTTTCCACTAGCTTGGTTTGGTTGTCTCTGTAGGTTTCCCATCATAATCTTGATGCTCCTTTGCTGTGGGATGGTCTGTATGTCAAACATGTTGCTTATTGGTCAATGAATAAAACACTGATTGGCCAGTGGTCAGGCAGGAAGAAGTATAGGCAGGACAAGGAGGAGAGAATTCTGGGAAGTGGAAGGCTGAGGAGATGCTGCCAGCCGCCACCAGGACAAACAGCATGTGAAGATGCCGGTAAGCCACAAGCCATGTGGCAAGGTATAGATTTATAGAAATGGATTAATTTAAGCTATAAGAACAGTTAGCAAGAAGCCTGCCACGGCCATACAGTTTGTAAGCAATATAAGTCTCCGTGTTTACTTGATTGGGTCTGAGCGGCTGTGGGACTGGCGGGTGACAGAGATTTGTCCTGACTGTGGGCCAGGCAGGAAAACTCTCCAGCTACACCCCTTGCTCATAGAAGCTCTCTTGCCTCTTTTTAACTGGACCCCTGGAGCTCAGCCTGATACTTGGCTGTGGATCTCTGCATCTGCTTTCATCAGTTGCTTGATGAAGGCTCTACGATGACAAAAGTATTAAGATTTGATGTGTCTAATAAATTAGAACCACTCATATAGCAAATAAAAGAACTGAGATTGTTACTAGCCACAAGGCTAAGTATGTACCCAGACGTTGAGTACTCATTCATACATTGTTATATACTCATGTATATAAATGATAGGTTTACATACACACTTTTATAAATAATAAATATTACATATATTTACAAATAAATTAAATATCAGCACTGTGGATATAGATATATATATGCTCATAATTTAAAGCCCCATTATGTAACAAATATTTACAAAGTTTTACGGTAAGTATTCATTGAAAGTAATTTTAGTCCCATAGAATATCACAAAAGCTGCATATTTATTAATTAGAAGTAAAACTTTGATGAAAGGTAAGGACTTGGGGTACCTCTGTTTCCTGTGTCTGAAGTGTGTGTTTTCGTCAGTGACAGGGATTTATCCTCTGTCTTGGAGACACAACCAAAGGCAATAGAAATAGCCTGTAATGATTTGGGAGTCTGTTGGACAACCCTAACTGCCAACTGAAAATAGGGACTCTTAAAAAAAAGGGTTGTGTTGTAGAAAATCTAAATTCATGGGGAAAGTGTTGGCAGCTAAAATGAGAAATTTTCAATTAAATTATATGCGTGTATACAGTGACTTATGCTTTTATTTTCAGGTAGATAGATACTAATATGATTACTTCTGACTTTTTCAGACACTCCTACACTTATTTTACTGCCCCCCTCCCCCTAATTAAAGTCTTCTCTATTCTCCACGTTTTCCCCTTCAGATCATTTGTTCCTGTGGTTCCCCTATCTGTTGCTCTTCTTCAGTCACCCCATGATCTGATTTTTGTTGTGTTTTCTCTCTGGTTTTGTAGTTTCTGCAGGTTATATACATAAATCTAAAGATCTGGAGTTAGGAACTTAATGTAATACAGAACATGTAACATTTGTCCCTTTGGGTCTAGATTACCCCACTCAATATGTTCTCTTCTAGTTACACCCATTTACCTGAAGAATTCATGATTTCATTTTTCTTTATAACTGAATAATATTCCATAGTTTATGTCATGACATTTTCATTATCTCCTCATCAGTTGAGGGGCAGTTAGGTTTTGTTCTGTTTCCTAGTTACTGTGAATAGAGCAGTAGTGAACATGCTTGAGCAAATAGTAGGATGTCAAGTACTTTAGTTACAGTCCAAGGAGTGGTATAGATAGGTTATATGGTATATATGTTTTCACCTTTTTGAGCATTCTCCATACTGATTTCCAGAGTGTCTGCATGAGTACGCAATCCAACTGACAGTGAATGAGAAGTCATTTTCACCCACATCCACTCTAACATTTGTTGTTGGTTGGTCGCTAGTCTTTGCCATTTTGACTGTGGTAAGATAAATCTCAAAGTTGTTTTCCTTTGCAAACTCCTAATTTATTATGATAAACAACTTTTTTTTTTAAAAAAAGATATTTCTTAACCCTTTCTTTCCTCTTCTTTTGAGAATTTTCTGTTCAGATCCCAGTTCCATTTTATGAATGGGTCATTATTTTACTCTGCATTTTGAGTTTTTTATATATTCTGTACCTTAATTCTGTATTCAGTATATAGCTTGCTAAATTGTTTTCCATTCTGTGGAAGTCCTCTTCTTCTGATTATTTGTCTCTTTATCTATACAAGAGCTTTAGTTGTATGAATTCCCACTTGTCAACTGTTAGCCCTGATTCTTATACAAATGGAGATCTATTCAGAAAGCATATTCCTGTAACTATATTCTATAGGGCACAAGTTATGTTTCCTTCTAGCAGTTTTGATGTTTCAAGTTTCACAGTTTAAATTTGATCAAAAGGATACAGACCATTCAGACAAACATAGCTTGTCAAAATGCAGAGTTGTGAAGCTCATTCCCAACTGACATACACACAACACAAGCCCTGCTCTTAAAGCTTGGGAATTATTGTGGAGGAGAGGGGTTTGGAAAGATTGTAAGAGCCCAAGGAACAGAAAGCTTGTTCTGAGACTATGTTTCCTAGAAATGTCAGAAGCTACATAAGTGAAGTCTTGGCAACATGATTATCTAAATATGATGTGAACTTGAAAGACACCAATAGATGTGCTGTTGTTGAAGCAGGGGAACTCTGGAGGCCTCAAAACTACACAAATAACTACAGACAACCTAAAGAATGCTAATGAAAGAATTAGTCTTCCTTGTGGTAGAGCATACCAACTGGTTATCTAACCAAATGATCAGACCTGAAGACATAGACATACGAGTAATACTGTATAGACCGAGAAATTTGTATTTATGTGTATTTTAGGAACACACACACATAAGCACACATACAATTAAAAAAAGTCATGAATTTGAAAGAGAATTGAACAGCACACATAGAAGAATTTGGTTGAAGAAAATAGGGAAATGGAAGGGTGAAATTATGTAATTATATTAATCTGAAAAGGGGAAAATGTTTAATTAAAAAGTAAATAAAAGATTAAAAGGAACATTTTAAAAGTCTGTGAACTTTAGAATATTTTCTAATTTAACACAACAAAAGGCCAATAAATATAATTTACTCATTAGTATTTTAGTAGGAAAAATTTCTCAAAGTGTAAATACTAGATCTCACACTATGAGTATCTTTTGATATTTTGATATATACTTCTACATTTACTCTGAAAATGATACACAGATATTCTTTATGAACTGTACTAATAATATACTAGTGCTTCTCAATCCAATATGTATTTACTATATGTATAATTTTTATGAGTCAAATGACAATATTTTAATATGCAGTGCTTTTTTGATCTTTTGTTCCTGGCTGTTAATATTTTTTACTTTATGTGATATCTGTTAGAATCCTTGGTGCATATTTCTTGCTAATCTGTTATTACTTTGCATTGCTGTGATTAAAAAAAGTGTCCCTAGATGTTTATTTTACATATGGTTATAGTTTTTATGACTTCACATTCTGAGAGTGCTCTGTAGCAAAGTTTATAAATATGTAATATTTTTCAGATTTAGTAAATATGATTAGTTGTGTCTAGCCAAAAGTTTCCTGGCTTAGTCTGCCAAGAGCAAAGAAAAGATAACCCTATCTAAATGCAACAATATGATTAATGACAATTTTGTTAATTTTTGTTAATATTCAATTATGAGACACTCAAAAATATTTTAACTCTTTCAAAAACAATTGCTCCTTTTCTTAAAAACTCTAGGAGACTTCCCCTATTTAAAAACAATCAATTCTTAGGAACACAGTGTGAATGTAATACACAGTGAGAAAATAGAAGTAAATATGTAAAACATAACTCAGAAAAGTACATGAGTTGAGAATACTTTCAATAGATGGATAAAACACCAAAGAGTGGAATAAAAGGGAAATCAAAATTTTGAGAAAGTAAAACAATATCTCTACTCTGCTTTTATACACTTGAACATGCCTATAAAAGGACTTAGAAATTATAGAGGCACTTCTGGTAATCCAATAAATATATTATTTATTATATGCTAAAATACATTCAAAACTTCTTTAAAATATAGTATCTATCTTAGATGCAGTTTTCTAAGTGTACAAAAATATACAAAAACTTTTTCCAAGATCATAGATACGATTATGTGTAGAAGGATGTGTGATAAATATCTAACCACTATCCTTATGTCTGTAACAATTTTCTCTCTGGGGTGATATGAAAGTACAGAAAATAAAGTCTTTACTTACATTGAGAAGAACAAAAAAAGGGTTAAATGAAGATCCCTTTTATACCCGGTGAGATAGTTATTGAAAACCAAGGAAGAAACCCTGTTCAAGGGTTGGAGGCCACAGGGTTGTCTCTTGAGCCCATAGTCACTAACATAAAAATGAAGGCTATGGCACAAGATGTTCTTTTAAAAAAAAGTCTCCTGCCAGACTAAACCATTTACCCTCAATTTTTAGAAACCATTGAGCAACACCGATATCATCAAAATTACAATTAAGAAACATCACAAACAGAAATCAGGATGGATAAAGTGGAAGTGATTAAATCTTAACATCTGAAAACTCAGGCTCTTTGAAAATCTGCTTATTTCCAACAGGGTCCAAATTAGAGAAACAGATATGTTTGAGATAAAACAAATAGACTTTGTTATTTTTTTTTTCCAGAGCTGAGGACCGAACCCAGGGCCTTGTGCTTGCTAGGTAAGATCTGCTTCTGTCACCATGAATATTTAGATGTTTTTCTCCACATTTTGGAGTCTATGATGAAGTTCCTAATTAAAGCATCAAATGAGTTTGTGGTTGCTGTTATTGAGAAGGTGTGTAACTCACTGTGTGCATGCCAAATAAAGGAGACCAAAACCAAGAGTTTAAGTCTTTCCTAGCTCCATTGTGGGCAAATCCTTGCAGACAACTGCAGCTGAAGTTTTCTCCAGTCTTGCCCAGCACCACAGACCCTGAAATCGCTTATAAAATAATCACTCAGAAGCTTACATTAATTAAACTGCTTGGCCATTAGCTCAGGCTTACCACTGACTAGCTCTTACACTTAAACTCAGTCCATTTCTGTTAATCTATATGTTGCCACGTTTTTGGTGGCTTTACCTGTTGCCTTTACATGTTGCTCCCTGGATGGCAGGCTGGCGTAACTGCCTCAGCTTTCCTGTTCCCACAATTCTCTTCTCTGCTTGTCCCACCTATACTTTCTGCCTGGCTACTGGCCAGTCAGCATTTTATTTATCAACCAAATCATAGCAACATATTCACAGCATCCCCAGCACTTCTCCTTTTCTTTTTTTTCAAAAGGGAAGGTTTTAACTTTAACATAGTAAAATTATACATAACAGAACAATTATCAAGCAAGAATTACAGTTACAATATTTTGAGAGCTGATGATACACATGGCTCCCAGATCCAAGCTGGCGGTTAATGTAGTTCTGCCATGTTGGAAAGTTGAGGTGGGTGGAGCCAGCAGCCACAGCTGCCTTTTCAGTCCTAGAAATGCTGCAGTTTAAAGCAATAGGTTCACAATAAGACAGATTCAGATATAATAGTTTACAATGTCTGTGAAAATGTACATAGGCTTGAAAGAGAGAGAAAAAGAAATATATACAGTTATATAAAGAAATAGATAGTTTTAAAAATAAAGTATTTAAAGAGAAAGTAAGGGCTGGGCGTTGGTGGCGCACGCCTTTAATCCCAGCACTCGGGAGGCAGAGGCAGGCGGATCTCTGTGAGTTCGAGGCCAGCCTGGGCTACCAAGTGAGCTCCAGG